>JAMXDD010000008.1:34479632-34547389 GCA_024733475.1 Syzygium grande | reverse complement strand
GGGAGGTTTTTCATGTTTTCTTAATCTTTAAATCAATGATTAAGATCAACACGGGACTATATAAAATATCGATTGAGCTCGTATAGGCACGATGTTAGACACGGTGGGAGATTGGTTGAATCGAAAGCAGATTTTGTGAACTTGGTGGGCAGGATATGCGGATAACTTTTATCAAGCTCATGAACGTTGGACAAATGCTAATAACGTGGAAGGCATTAAGACTTTAATCAAAGGTTCCGTTTATTTCGTGAAAAATATAATATTTCTAGAAAATATTTTTCGAAAAGTTATTTTCAGGAAAATAAAAAAAGGGTTCCGTTTATTTCGTGAAAAATATAATATTTCTAGAAAATATTTTTCGAAAAGTTATTTTCAGGAAAATAAAAATGTTTTTTTGTTTTTGGTTGATACTTAAAATTGAACAAGAAAACATCATTTTGCAAGGAAAATCTTATTTGGTTTGGAAATTTTTGATGTGGACGTTAACCGCCCTATGTGGTTACGTTGCATGACCACACTGACGTGATAAATTTTTGTAATTTTTTTAAAAAAATTTAATAACTTCTTTTGTTTTCCTTTTCTTCATTATCAACTAAATATATATCTACCAAAAATAGGGCTATCAGCTTTAGAAGATTTGGAATCTTACTTTTAGAAGTTAGAAAGTTTTCTATTTTATGTATTTTTTTTCTTGTTAGTAAATCTTCTAGAATGTACTCTTGGATATATATAAATACCCAATTAAGCTTAATGGAAATATACAACGATTTCTGCCACAACGTGGTATCAAGAGTCATCTAAGGCTAGCGCCCCTTTCAACCCTAGCTTTCTTCTTCATTTTTTGGGTGGTCAATATGGCCTTGGAAAAACCCTCGCCACCACCACTATAACTGCCATTACAAACCCATCTCTATACTTCCTCTATTCGGATCAACTACATACGGGCAATGGTAAAGGTCTTAAAATCACTAATATTGGTGCTTTTTCTATTCTCTCTTCTACTACAAATCTTTCTTTACGTTTAAATGATGTTCTTCATATCCTTGATATTTCTAAGCGTTTACTTTCGATTACAAAATTTGCGTCTAACAATAATGTTTTCTTTGAATTCTATCCTACCCACTCTCTTGTTAAGGATCTAGTGATCAAGGCGGTTCTTTCCGGCCCGAGTAGTGGTGGTCTTTACACCATACCGCAGCAACCTTAAATGCCTACTGCCAGTATTGCGGAAGTGACTTCTATGGATGGCTAGCATTAACGTCTTGGCCATTCTCATGAGCATCTCTTACGGTTTATGATCAAAGAGAATAATTTATCGTGTCAGTCACCAGGGTTGAATCAGTTATGTACAGCTTGTCAATTGGGCAAGGCTAGTTGTCACTCCTTCGAATTGTCTCCAACTCGTAGTGTATTTCTGTAGTTTATTTCTATTGGATTTAATTTATGGTGATGTTTGGGGTCCTTCTCATTTTGCTTTAACTTATGGTCATTGCTATTTCGTTATTTTTGTTAATGATCGCAACAAATTTATTTGGTTTTATCCTCTTAAAGTAAAGTAAGATGTTTACTCTGTTTTTCATACATTCCAAGCTCCTGTTGAAGTTCAATTTTCACGAAAAATAAAAGCCGTTCAAATGGATTGGCGTGGGCAATTTTGTGCCCTCCCCTTCTTTTTCTAAAAAAATTGGTATTGCTCATCGCATCTCCGCCTCTCATACTCATGAACAACAAGGGGCGGTTAAGCGTCATCATAGGCATATAGTTGAAACCGGTTTAACATTATTAGCTCATGGCTCTATCCCTCACTAATACTGGCATTACGCATTTGAAATGACGGTCTACCTCATCAATCGGATGCTGTCCAAGGTCACTATTCACATCTCCGCCTTTTAAATAATTTATAACCACCCTCCAAATTATTTCTTCTTAAAAATCTTTGGGTGTCGTTGTTTCCCATATCTACGTCCTTATAACGCCCATAAGATAGATTTCTACTCTATTCCTTGTATTTTCTTGGGATACAGTTCCTCTCACATAGGGTATCATTGTCTTGACCCTGTAACTAGTCATTTATACATTGCTTGACATGTTCGTTTTGATGAAACTTGTTTTCCCTTTGCAACTCCTTCCATTCTTGGTCCCTCACCCAATTCATCACTTCCCACTCCTATCCTGGTACCATGGGCTTCGGCCCCTATTGGTATTCCTCTGCCTACCAATATAGTGAGATCACAGACTCCTACACTGGCTCCCATAGTGTTGTCTAATACCGATTCATTTATCTCCCCTACATTAAGAACCAGGCCCCTCCATGAACTTTATCATTCCCCTTCCTAATCATCCTCTTCGCCATTGCTGTCGCTGCCCCCACTTAGGCCAACACATACCTATACTATGCAACTTCATTCTCGTCCTCCTCGAATTAATACTGCAACCACCTCTCTCACCAAACCAATCTCGTTCACCCAAGCCAACAAAATCCTTGAGTGGCGTGCAGCTATGACTAATGAATTTAATGCCTTGTTAAAAAATGGCACATGGTCTTTGGTCCCTCGCACTTCCTCCATGAACCTCGCTGGGTGTAAGTGGGTTTACAGAGTTAAGTGCAAAGCGGATAACACTCTTGAGTGCTATAAAGCTCACCTGGTCGCTAAGGATTTTCATTAGCAATATGGCTTGGATTATATAGAAACCTTCGGTACAGTTGTGAAAATTATCACTGTTCGCTTGATATTATCTTTAGTTGTCTCTCAATGGTGGCAAGTGCGACAATTGGATGTGCACAACGCTTTCTTACATGGGGTTCTTTCTAAAGAGGTATACATGAAACAACCCCTTGGGTTTCAAGACCCAACTCGTCGTGATTATGTTTATAAGTTGCATCGTTCTCTATATGGTCTCAAGCATCCTCCGAGAGCCTGGTTTCAACGACTCTCACAGTTTTTGCTTTATTTGAGATTCTCAGCATTACAAACAGATCCCTCATTATTTATCTATTGAAGAGGCATTGATGTCATTTATTTTTTGATCTATGTTAATGATATTCTGGTTACAGGTAATGCATCTTCTACTACTGGTGCAATCTTAGAGAAATTATCTGTAGAGTTCTCTATTAAGGATCTCGGCTCGCTCCACTTTTTCCTTGGGATAGAGGCTATCCCTCACTTTAATGGGCTGCTTCTCTTTCAATGACGTTGTATTGGTGATCTTCTTCATAGGGCTGGGATGTGTGAATGCAAGCCTGTTCAAACTCCTATGGCCACAACTACAAAACCATCTGAGAAAGGGGGTGCTCCGATGTTCGATCCCGCTCTATATCGATCTATAGTTAGTGCCCTGCAATATGTGATATTGACAAGACCAAATCTCTCCTTTGCCGTTAATAAAGTTTGTCAATTCATGCATGCACATACTAAAGACCACTGGCAAATAGTGAAACACATATTGTGCTCTCCCAAACATTTTTAAGGTTGTTTGGTTTATTAACAATTTAAAATTTAAAATCCAATGATAATCGCTTGTAAGCTTTTTTTGATGCTAATTGGGCTGGTAGCTCTGATGATAGGAAGTCAACTAGAGGGTATGCTATTTTTCTTGGTCCTAATTTGATCTCTTGGAGCTCCAGAAAATAATGAACTGTAGCGCGCTTTTCCACAGAGTCTGACTATAAAGCTCTTGTCGATGCTGCAGCTGAACTCATTTGGCTTGAGTCACTCTTTTAAGAGCTTGGGTTCCCACTTCAAGGTCCTCCCATCCTTTGGTGCGACAATATTGGTGCCACTTATCTGTATGCAAATCCGGTTTTTCATGCTCGTACCAAACATGTTGAAATTGACTTCCAATTTGTTTGTGATCGCATCGCCAAACAACAACTCAGTGTGCAGTTTATCTCCACAGCTGACCAACTAGCTGATGCTCTTACTAAAGCTCTTCTTAAAGCACGTTTTGCATTTTTACAAGACAAGTTGAGGATTCGCAGTCTTGACTCTTCCACTTGAGGGGTATCAATTAAATATATATCTACAAAAAATAGGGCTATCAGTTTCAGTTTTGGAAGATTTAGAATTTGGTCTTTAGAAGTTAGAAAGTTTTCTATTTTATGTATTTCTTTTTTTGCTAGTAAATCTTCTAGTATGTACTCTTGGGTATATAAATACGTTTTTAAAAAGTTTAATGGAAATATACAAAAAGTTATGGCACCAAAAGTGATCTCAACGTTCCTCCCTGGCACTTGTGGTGTACTTTTGCCACTACAAAACCATATGAGAAAGGGGTGCTGACGATGTTCGATCCGCCCTATATCAAGCTATAGTTTGCCTCAATATGTGATATTGGCAAGACCAAATCTCTCCTTTGCCGTTAATAAAGTTTGTCAATTCATGCTTGCACCTACTAAAGAGGAAGCAAATAGTGAAACACATATTGTGCTCTCCCAAACATACAAGGTTGTTTGGTTTGCTTATTTAAAAAATCCAATGAAAATTTCTTGTTTTTTTTTTTTTTGGCCTCAATGGACCTTGGGACCTGATAGGAAGTCAACTAGAGGGTATGCTATTTTTCTTGGTCCTAATTTGATCTCTTGGAGCCCAGAAAAATAATGAACCTGAAGGGGGCTTTTCTCAGTCGACGGCCTCTAGATGCTGTAGCTGAACTCATTTGGCTTGAGTCACTCTTTTAAGAGCTTGGGTTCCCAACTTCAAGGTCCTCCCATCCTTTGCCGACAATATTGAGCCACTTAGTTTATGCAAATCCGGTTTTTCATGCTCGTACCAAACATGTTGAAATTTTCAATTTTTTTAAAAGGAAATCAAACAACAAAATTTAATGCGATTTATCTCCACGGTGGGACAACTATTTGCTCTTACTAAAGCTCTTCTTAAAATATTTTTGCATTTTTACAAGACAAGTTGAGGAACCAAATGTTTGAAAAACTTGAGGGGTATCAATTAAATATATATCTACAAAAAATAGGGCTATCATTCAGTTTTGGAAGATTTAGAATTTGGTCTTTAGAAGTTAGAAAGTTTTCTATTTTATGTATTTCTTTTTTTGCTAGTAAATCTTCTAGTATGTACTCTTGGGTATATAAATACCCAACTAAGCTTAATGGAAATATACAACCATTTCTGTCTCAACGTTCCTCCCTCGCTGGTCGGTGACAGGCCATAGGCGAGGGTTGACCTTGCCGGCCCTAAGCAAGCTCAAGCTTGCCTCGTCAAGATTTGGCAAGGTTCAAGCATCGCCCAAGGTCGGCCCGTGCCTGTGGGCGATCAACAGAGGAAGAACGAAAGAAAAAGAAAGAAAATAAAATAAAAGATATTTAAACAATTCGAAAATTTCTTAACAAATTTTGGCCTCAATGGACCTTGGGACCTAGAGTCCCAAGCATGGGCACCGGTGTCTTGGGCCTAGCCTTAATGGACCCGAGCACTGGGGACGTGTCTCGACCGTAGCCTAGATAGACCTGAGCTCGGGCGCCGACGACTCAGCCCTATTGCCAAGGGCCCAAGAACAAGCGTTCAGGTTCCTATGCCCAAGCATTGAGTTTCTAGTTTAAGCATCGATACTCAGTCATATTTTCGAAAATAAAAAAAAAAAAAAAAGGAAATCATTTTCCTAAATTTAAGCTTCAGTAGGACAACATTTTCCGTTAACTAGGAAAATATTTTTCGTTGGTTTATGTTCGTAAGTGAACCAAATGTTGGAAAATGAGGAAAATATTTACTGCAAAACCAAAATGCTGTTCATGGGGGTGTTTTGAAAGATGACTTTTCCACCAAAATGTAAAAGTGAGAAGGACTTAGACTTTGGAAAATTTTTGAAAAAGAAATCATATATAATTTTTCAATTTGATATATTAATATTTTGGAATTTTTTGGGTGTCTTCCCGCTAAATAAAAGTTAAAGTATGTACATTACATAGTTTGTAATAAGCAAAAGGTGGAAAGTAAGGGCACGGATGACAACCATTCTGTTTTAGAAATCAATTTTTGTCCAGAAATTGATTTTTCTATTTCTATTCCATGGATGAGTTTCTAAACAAAAATATGCGTTTGATAACGACATAAAATTTCTGTTCTCGAAACAAAAATCTGTTTGATAACAGCATAAAATTTCTCTCTCGAGCAACTGGCGAGTGGGTGGTCGACGACGTGAGGCGGCGATTTAACGAACAGTGCAGAGGACGGCAACAAGAGGCGGCCGGTTTCGGGCAATGACAGGAGGTAGGCAACGGCAGGTGGGCGGCAGCGGGCGACGGGTGGGCGACCGTCTAGTAGAGAGGGTGAGCGATAAGAAGAATTTTTATTTCTCATTTTTGTTCCAAAAATAAAAAAAAAGGTAAAAACTTTTTACTTTTCATTTCTGTCCCAAACCTATTTCTGAAATCAAAATTTGTTTTAGAAATAGAAAAATGAAATTGTGTTACCAAACAGATTTCTGTTCCAAATCTGCTCTCAAGAACAGAAAAATAGAAAAACAGAGAAATAAAATGGTTATCATTCGCAGCCTAAGTCACCCGTGTTAGAAAGTCCAACTCGAAAACTTCAACACTCCCTCTCACGTACAAGCCGAAGTAGGAGCAGCATGTGGAATTTGATTGATGGAGTGGATGTACATATACGAAAGGGATAACACTAACTCTGATATTATATTAGATTATCTAATCCAAAAGTTTAAAATAATAGCTTCAAGGAGACCGCATAAATATAAAGAACATATATAGAACCTGTTATTTCAACAACCCACATCCATATGTTATTAAGTCGATAAAGGTCACGAAACATGAAGAATAAACCATACTGCTTCGGAAATGTGAGGTGACTTAATTGAGCCATCCTTGAATCATGATGACAACATCAATGTTTTAGATATCAACGAAGAGGCCAAATCGTCTGTTCATTTGCTTCCCGCGCGTGTTCTTGATTACATTACGAATCTATCGATGTCCAAAAATGTTTTTTTTTCATGTGACATTAGACTTCGAAACGTATATATTTATGTGCCAAGAAGTCGCAATGGTCCAACCAGTGCCCCTAAAGCAAGGATGGCTGTCGAAGCTCCTCCATGCCAAATTCGCAGAGGCGACAAAGGTATGTACATCAAATAAATGGCGAATGACCTGACGATGTTGTATGGTTTGTATTTATCTTGGCGATGTGAAATGTATGATGATACTCATGGGATGTGCGGAATGGGGTCTACTGTCATGAACAAGCTCATATTTCTAGAAACTCTTGTTGGTATCTGCTGGTGTTGTTATGGTCCTTCAAATTTTTCTTCTACCACACACCCATCTTGTGGCAAGTTCTCACGTGACGAGTTTCAGCCCTAAGAAAACAGCTGCAACTTGGAATACTTCTTGTTTTGCTTTCCATCTGATCAAATCATCTTCAAGCAGCCGGGGGAGTGTTCTGGACGGTGGCTTTGCCACTAACTTGTTCCTTTCTTGACGAGATCAATTGGAGAATCTCCTCTTAAATGTCAAAAATTATCATCATATGGTGATATGGCTTTCTTTTTGTGTGTCTTCTTTCCAAGGGTGGGGGAGGGATATCCTGCTTTTTCGAGACGTTAATAGGTGATGTCTCCATCTTATCTGTCCTTCCTTTGCCATAGGAACAACCAAATGCGCCTCGATTGAAAGTTAGGTGGCTTTTGTAAATATCTAGTAGATCGGCGAAACACTCAAGAGAAAAGTCGCGTGCACTGACAAAAGTCGTCCACTCCGATTAAATTCGATGGCCCCTAGGGGTTAATCAAGCCGTCAACGATGGCGCGTGGCGTCGGTACAGCCATAATTTCTCCTCTTAATCCGTACTCGGGGCAAGCTGTCGTAGTTATCCTTCTGTGAATCTTCTAATTCACACGTCGATGGTTAGCCCCTAACCCCCAATTCTTGCGATGCACTTCAGTCCGGTTTTCGAAAAATTGACTTAGGAGATCGTTTAGCGTCACATCTTTAAAAAAGTTAGAAATTGCTCTAGTTGTATAACATGTAGCGATGCCTGCGTAATCTAAGGAGAAAAATCATAGTGGACTTTCGGTATTGTCCCTACTTAATCCCCTCTTGGACAGTCGGAACCTTGGCCTCCAAATATTTCTTTCCTTCAAATAGTGACTGTTTCAACCACTAGACACCCACCCCCATATTCTCATCGCATGCTATGTTCTATTCTATATTTCTTCTCACAGCTTGGTTTTTTAGAGCTCTCTCTTCGGCTACGGTCAATTCTTCTAACAAGTTGTGTTGAGCTTTCAGATTGTTTATATTAAAAAAAAACCTCACCTTTTTGGCAGAACTAATCATTCCTTTTCCAATTATTATTGGGGGCACTTGCACTAGCGGGGAATGAAAGGTGACGCTCATTGAAATGACCTAGAAGCAGCCGATTCATAATATATTCACCATCAATTCATGTGAACCCTAGATCTAGGCTTTATTTGAAGTAATTTAATACGTGCCTTCCTTCGTTTTTTTCTTTTCTTTTGTGAGGTCGCTTTGCGTGTGATTTCACAACTCTAGCGATTGATGCCGATTTCTAGACTTGAAGCCCAACCTCAGGCTCATTGGTTGGGAATTAAAGGAACATGACCCACTTGACTTTCCTTCAATTCTTCTTTTTCGTTCTCCATTCACACTATGAATTTTCGGAGAAAGGGTACCAACCAGCTGGTCTTGATCTTCTATTCTCGGTTATCTCAGCTTACCTTACTAGCAAAGACAAAATTTAAGGTGTTTTCTGCTCTTTTCAGGACACCCGCCACGCTAGTCCAAGACAGGGTGAGAAGTTCTGTGATTCTTCGTGCCTACGCAGGTAAGAACAGTGACATGATCTGTAGTAAATTTGGCAATGAGTTAGATGGGGATCCTTTCCACTCCGAGAATGCCCTTCATGATTGCAATTACAATCGTTCTATTTGGAGGGAAAGGGAAAACAATTAATAGTACCAAAGACAGTAGCCCTGGCCACTACCTAGTTGAATCTAAGCTGTTTTTTGCCGCAATTTCATTAGCAGTTGAATAATCCATAGAAGAAGTGCCGTAATTCAAAGCTGACGAAGAGTCGGCATGCTTTTATTCATATGTTATAAACGAATTTTTTTTAATCACACTGAAAAAATGATAAGAATATGATGTGCGAATAGACCTTTCGGTAGCTCTACAACGGTAGACCCATCAACAATAGCAAGCACATGAGTACAGGAGAGGAAAATGGCTGGTAATTCTTCACACGACACAAATTTTTTGACAAAGAATCCCGATATGATCTCACTTATTCGAAATTGACAAAAACTTAAATGTTTCTAATTAATGAAGAGCATCATTAAATCACGTTAAAAAAATGGTAATGACGCGCGCACGCCTAATCGCACAAGTCGTGCAGGTGATCATGACCGAACTCTCTTCCGTGAGCGAAGGTGAACTATAAGGGCAAAAGTCTACGATTTCCATCGAGATATCTTCAACAATGATGATTGACCTTAACCCGAATTGGCTACATCTATCCAAGTCATTTCTTGAAAAGGATAGCGTAATTCTCTATACGACAAGCCCTTTGTAGCAGTTGTTAGGTTTGTCGAGATGTTGACGTTACTCATCGCAGATTTTTTGTCAACAAAGATCTGCTTGATTATTCGCAACGTAATTCGAAAGAGTAGAATGTTTCCTGGCCTTCCTTCTCTCCTTTCCACGGGCTGGCACGACATTCAGCCTACTGAACAAACAATTAGGCCCGTTTATTTTGCAAAAAAATCAATAATATGAAACATATATTTCTAAAAGTGATCGCTTGTGTTGTTTGAAATAATCGATCGATAAAATTTTTTTTTATTATCGACAATAATTTTCTAAACTGTACCAATGATTATTTTAGGAAAATTTTTTCAAAGAGTGCGTTTGTTTCGCGGAAAATTAATAAAAATGATTACTTGTATCGCTTACATAAAAAGAATGAATGGAAAATATTTGCATTGTTCACGAAAATGTTTAGATGTGAATTATTGTCGATAATGAAAATATTTTCTATTGGCTAGTTATTTCAAGTGATATAAGTAATTAATTTGAAATTGCTTTCCAAAATGTTTTGCAAACTATTTATTTTTTGCGAAGCAAACAAAGATTTAGATGGACTAACATTTCCCAAAAAGCTTGTTGCCAAAGAAAACCAAAGCCATGCATCCAGAACGGGCATTTGATTTCCAGATATATTTAACTACTGTGGAATTTAGATAAAATTGTATTAATTTGGAGCCATAGAGCAAGAACCCTAAAAGAACAATGCTAAAATTTGGGAGAGACATACTTTAGCGTGATCAAGTGCCGTACAATCAATCTTGTTTCTCGGTATGTTTTCGAAATATTTCCTACGAGGACTTCATTAGGGCACACTTTTACCTACCTGTCGAGGTGATGCAACCACTGTCCCTCCCAAATTTGTTTTTCTTCCTATGGGAGGACTAGATTACCCTTTTATTTTTGACATCTCGAGGTCCGAATGGAACTTTTAAAAATATGCTCAGGTCCATTCGTGATATTATCATAGTTCAAAAAATGGGTAATGTTTATATAATTAATAGGTTCCGTTTGTTTCACGAAAAATGAATGGTTTGAAAAATATTTTCTTAAAAATAATTGCTTGTATTGCTTATAAAAATGAATGAACAAAAAATATTAATTTATTATTTATGTAAAAACTTTAGACCTAAATTATTCTTATCTATAATAAAAATATTTTTTATTGACTAATTATTTTAAGCGATGCAAGTGATCATTTTTAAGAATATATTTTTCTAATCATTTATTTTCTGTGAAACAAATAGAGCGATAATTTTAGTTCCAAACGCAATGTAAGTGCCAGCTCTAGTTAGGGAATTAGTGTTGGACAATAGTTTATATTATACTAGAACCACCCCCACGGTGTGGCGGAGAAAACTAAATTTTCTATGTATATACCTTTCAGGCTAAAAGATTATCTCGATATCATTATTGTCCTTGAACTTTTCTTATTGAGATATTATTATATATTATAAATAGTGGGACAATCATGAACGTCCTGGTGATCCAAACTTCGAAGTTTTTGTTGGTGGATGCAGCCAAACTTTTTTTATTAAGGGTTTTTTTTTAATTTTTTCTCTATTTTATTTTTAGGTTAAAAGCCACACCTCATATACCAGCTATTGATAGGTAACATCTATGTAGGGCTGAGAAAAAAATAGAGAAAAATAAAGGAAAGAGAGAAAAAAGAGCAATTGTTTAGTAATCTCAATTTCTTTGTGCCATGATCTTGAGAATATTATCATTCTATTTCTTACTTTTTTCGAAATCTAGTGGATTCAGAATGTGCCTCTATGCAGAAACGTGGCCCAAGTTTGGGTGAACTTTGATAACAAATTTTCGGATATGTTCTTTTGATTTTGTTATTTTATTATCACCTTCTACATGTGTGGATTGTTTGCCTGTGTTATTTTTTCTGGAATCGGTGTGTGATTCCTAACAATTTTAACTTTGTCTATTGCAAAATAAAAATATAATTATTCAAGAAATTTTTTAATATCAGTATATACTTAATGTCATATTGTATAAGGAAATAACAAGGTAAAGTGATTTAAGAGTACATTGATTTAATAAAATTAAATTACAAAGAAGGATGGATGTTTTTAAAGTGAATTTAAAATATATATACGTATATATATACTCACATAACAAGAATTTCTTATGAATCCATTGAAAAGTATACTGATTTTTGTAAAGGAAATTGATAGTTTTTCTGCTAAATAAGAAAATTAATAAATTATCGACAATTCGATCAAGAGAAGTTATGTTTTTATCATATTACTTCTTTTTACCTTAATCTGATAAAGTGAACAAATTTGATAAGAAAAAGCCAATTCAATATCGAATAAATAATTTATGCAAAAGTAAGAGCCTTATCGCTGTATTTAGACAAAATAATAAATATATACGCACGAAACATCATTAGTAGCAAGGCTATGGCAATATTAAAAACATGAACACGACCTCTTCTAAACATGACGTGACGACGAAAGGTTGAATATTATCATTTGGATTTCATTAGATAATTTCAAAGTATTATAACCAAAATAAAATCAAAGAATAATAATAAGGCTCCGTTTGTTTCGCGGAAAATGTTTTCCAGAAAAACATTTCCTGGATTTTCCAGTGTTCGGGGGCAGAAAATAAACTACCCGCGGAAAACATTTTCCCTCAATAAGTGAAAACATGAACAAAAGTAAGGAAAATGTTTTCCTCGTTTCAAAAGAGGAAAACATTTTCCCCCACCTTCTTGCTTCATTCATTATCTTTTATCTTTTATCTTTTTTTTTTCTTCTTCTTTTTCTTTTCTATCTTCTTCTCCGGCCGGTCGCCGGCTGTTGCCGTAGCTGGCGATTGGCCACAGGCGAGCAACCTATTGGAGAAGAAGAAGAAGGAAAAAGAAGAAAGAGAAAAAGATAAAAAAGAAAAATATATATTTTAAAAATATTTAAAGTATTACAAAGAGAAAAATCTTTTTCATACCAAATAACGGAAAATATTTTTCTAGACTTTTTCAGATTTCGGTAAAATAACGAAAAATTATGCCATTTTTCAAGAAAATAACTTTCAAAAAATATTTTTTAGAAATGTTATATTTTTCGCCAAACGAATGAAGTCTAAGCAATGATTTTTGGCAATTAGGTGTTACATAAGCAAATATATTTTTCGTCGTAATGTCTAATGAAAACACTATAGGTACTTCCAAAATTTCTCGTCAGTACTCTTGAAGCAATTATAGCCACTCATCATTTATTGACTGTCCCTGTCTCATTGACATTTTCCTGGTTGTTGATTAGATATTATTGAACTTTTTAGTAACTCTGACGAAATTGGTCGAGAAGGAAATTTTGTCCCATAAAGGAGCGATATGGCGTTGATTTGTAAGGACGATTTATTATTTGCAATTTCAATAAATTTCGCATGAGTTATCATATTAATTGTGAACTTGTGAAATCATTATATCAATGATGAATTTGTATATTATTTAAGTTCTTATCAAAGAAAAATTTATTTATCATCCTATCGATTTTGAGCATTAAATCAATCACCGCAAAAATATAGATCATCAAGACGTGACATTTTGTACGTTTCAAATTGTGGGACAAAACTAGCAGTTTTTCAAAAGTTGGATGGATCGTGCACCAGCAAAAGGTAATGAGAACCCATGCCACGGCTTTTGCAAAGCCATGCAGTGTTTTCCCCCTTTTCCCACTACAGTTGCATGTGAGAAAAGAGAGAAACCCTAATTTCTGTTGCATAAAATTGTCCTAACTCTTCTCTTGTCGCACGTAGTTGCTCTTTCCCCTTCGTTAGCTTCCTTTCGTCATTTAATGCCTGTGCACACGTGTCCCTCTGCGTATCCGTACGTGAATTTAGGAAAGCGATTCTAAAATAATTTAGTATATCACCAGATACATCAAATTACCATAGCAACCGCGATTAAGATATTTATAATCACGTGTGGCTAATCCAATAATGAAAGTTTCGTAAGTGGACTGCTCATAAAACGGTTTCGCGTTCGATGAAATCCGTCTCACTGGCCCCATCAAAAGGAAGACCCTACTTAATGAATTTCCTCATTAGTTAGACTAATTACTCGAATTTATATCATTTTTTCTGTAACTTAAGGGTACAATTATAATTAGTTGATAGAAGTCCCAATACCGTGGCGCCCCGCTTAAATATGAGTTTGTCGAGGCAGGAATTGACCCACAACCATGGAGTCCTTAGTCGAAAGTACATGATGCTCTTACCACCGAATCTATCTCAAAATATGTGAGTTTATATTCTTTTTTCCGTTCCAGGTTGATATGGGATTTTCGTTTGAAAAATGGAACTTCTAAGATCAGTTTCATACAAGGTATAAGTAGCTAATACTTCCAAATACTTCTCTTTGTATTTTAGACATTTGACAATAATAAGCATTCACGAAAGCTTATTGAGAATAATTCAAGAGATTGTGGACCATGATTATTAAAGTTTGAGTTTGGTTTAAATCAATATCTGGGTAGGCTAAGTGCCCGACTAGTGGTCAATTTCCATGGGGAGATTGCTCTGGCTACCTACTACCGCATCAAAAGCTCAGAATACAATTCTCCTCATGCTAACCCATGCTTCAAAGTTGGAAATGTAGAAGGTACTAATTGACTCAATCATTAATTAGTCGATAGGGTCCAACGCTATGTTGCCCCATTTAAAATCCTAGTTTCTCAGGGCATGAATCAACCCACAATCATGGAGTCGCGAGTTGAAAGTATAGGAACGCTCTTATCACCGAGTCAATCTCAAAATATGTGAGTTCATACTCTTTTTTCCGTTATGGGCCGAAATGGATCTTTGTTTGAAAAATGGAACTTCTAAGATCGGTTTTGTGCAAGGTGGCCATTACTTCCAAATACGTCTCTTTGTATGTAACATGTTTGACAATAATAAGTGTTCACGAGAGCTTACTGAGAATAAATTATGAGATTGTGGACCATGATTATTAAAGTTTGAGTTTGGTTTAAATCAATATTTGGGTAGGCGAAGCGCCCGGCTAATGGTCCATTTACATGGGGAGATTTCTCTGGCCACCTACTACCACGTCAAAAGCTAAGAAAGAATGTAAATCTGCTCATCCTCATCCATGATTCAAAGTTGGAAACGTCAAAGGCACTAATTGACTCGATCAGTTAATGGTCTAACGGACCCTAGTAGAACAAAAAAGAGAAACCACGAGAAATTATGTTACTTAGAAAATTGATATATTGTGGATCATCCTTATTATCATGATGGTACACCACCCCCCATCCCCCCCACCCACCCCATCCACCTCATCCCTCCCCTGCGCCCCCGCCCACCGAGCCCGCCCACCACCGCGCCGCCCACCACCCCCACCACCGCGCCAACCCCCACCCGCGGGCCTCCTCCTTTTTGGGACCTTATCATGCAAAATTTGCGGAGATGAATGTGTTATAAGATGCTCAATTTAATAGTGGCTAAGATTCTGAAGGTCTAGCTGGTCCATGTCTGACTAAACTAATTATCAATAGAACAATTTCAATTCATCCATTGGTCATCCATTCTACATTATTTCCCTTTTATATATGCATGGCTTGTCTATGAATGCACCGCACAGTTGGCAAGCTATAAGGCCTTCTGGTCCCACCGGTCATCATTCATCATTTCTTCAAACCCTGTCAATAATTCATTGATGAAGCCAATATAGTTTGTCCCACCACGTGAAAGTTTAAAAACTTCTCAAGCATTTGTTCTGGTCTCCCGACACCTGTGTGTTCGTCAGCTGACGTCCACGGGCGAGATGCCGTCGCATGCTGTCCCAATTTCGTATCTTCACCCATCAACTGTTCTTTTTTGCACATGTTTGTGCTGAATATTCTAAGAGCAGTTGGCATGCTTTGGAGGACGACTCTGATGGATTCGATTAGGTCACCGGCTAGCTCGATTTCTCGAGACCATCAATACCCAACTTGAAGCCAAGAAGCAAGATGTGACTAGACCTCATTAACATGCACACCGGGAATCGAACTTTACAATAAGCACCTTCTCGGAAAATGATAAAAGAGCTCATCATCTGCCATTTGCATTCGTTAGTAGATATAAGTAACTCCCACTAGCCAGGGGAAAGAAAAGATAAGAATTGCAGGGGTAAGGACGCTTTCGAAATCTTATTTTGAAGGCACATGAGACAACATTGCATGTGTGCCTGGTGAGCTCTAGAGAGCAAAAGGAAACAAGGATGTAGGTAGCTAGCGACCACTGAGCTCATTGTAGTGACACATGACGCCCAAAGTGCATACGACTATTAAGATTTTGCAAGCGGCAAAATAAGCTCACTTTATGCTATTATTTTTATACAAACTTCCATACAAAATTTGGGAAGTCCCATGTTGCTCAAGCGACAATCATTTAAAATATCTCTTATAATGTGCCATGATTAGGTACAATCTTCTGTGGTTTTTCTTCAATTCTCCCTCTTTATGGCCATTCCTCGGAATTTAGCAGATATGCCAAGGAATCAAGATCCAAGGTGTCCTTTTCTTCTACACAAACACTTGCTGTCCAGTTCTCCAGCATTTCTTGTTCCACGATCAAAGGCTGGTCGGCGCACATAATATTGGCCGTGTTAAACTCATTACCATAGCCGAAGTTTATAAGCCCAAAATCTCCAACACAGTTCTCTTGAAGGTGGTCATCATGAGTGCCACAGTGAACATGATGAGTTCTAGGATTTTCTGAATCTTGCCCCAGTTCACTAGCGCTCCCATTTGGGCAATAATTGGCTTGGAACGGTGAATATTCTGGGTTTATTGAGTAGGGGGATTGGTTTTTGTTTGGAAGTGATGAGCCTGCTG
Source organism: Syzygium grande (assembly GCA_024733475.1). Classification (NCBI taxonomy): domain Eukaryota; kingdom Viridiplantae; phylum Streptophyta; class Magnoliopsida; order Myrtales; family Myrtaceae; genus Syzygium; species Syzygium grande. The sequence goes on along the minus strand of JAMXDD010000008.1, from coordinate 34,530,979 downwards.
AGGCTAGGACCTTGGTGCACTCCAACGGCTTGTATCTGGTGACTTGGGGCCGAGTTGCTTTTGCAGATAATGAGCAGCTCAACTTGGAGACTGGTCTCTTGGATCTTGATTTGAATGAGGGACGATTGATGTCTTTCGATGATGGTGGAGAGGAAGATGAGCGATCAGCTTTAGCAAGTTTCTTGCCAAGAGTTGTGTTCCAGTAGTTCTTGATTTCATTGTCTGTTCGCCCCGGTAGCCTTCCGGCTATTAGAGACCATCTGAGTTTGATCGAGAAGCAATAATTATGTATATGAGACTCCGGAACTGTGCTATAAAAGAACAATTCTTTCTGTATAAAGATTGGTCTACTTAACTTTGCAAACAGCAAGTGGGTAGTTAATTAAGTAGGTGATATTCAATACCGAATAAAAGACTGCCATGACTTTGTAGACAATTCTTAGTATACTCAGCATTTTGAGAGAGAGAGAGAGAGAGAGAGAGAGAGAGACCTGTTACCAAGAAGCTTGTGGAGCCTGACGATGAGTTCTTCTTCATCAACAGAGATGTTACCTCTCTTGATGTCTGGTCTGAGATAATTCAGCCATCTCAGTCTACAACTCTTGCCACACCTCTTCAAACCTACACCATTTTTTTTCTCTCTTTCTTGTGAGGAGTTCATTTCACTTTAAAAACTGAATTGATGAACAAGGAAATACAGAAAGTACACAAAACCACCGTTCTGAAAAGGGTCTACAATGATTAGCTCAAGAAAACTGAGATCCCACAGAGCACAGATGACAACAGTGGACGAAATGATGAAGTACCAGCTCGTCTGGGGAGGTTCCTCCATTTGCCCTCGCCGTGGGCTTTGATGTAGGAAGTAAGGATCTTGTCTTCCAAGGCAGTCCATGCTCCTCTGTTCAGCCCTTCCTTGGAGCAACATGGACTCCTCCCCATCCTCTCCCTCTCCCTCTCACTGTCTCTCTGTCTCTCTCTTTGATGTGTGTGCCTCTGTCGTATTTAGAAAGGCAAACGACGATCGGTACCCGATGACCTTTTTATAGACCAGCCAGGCCAAGAATATGCCGACCCAAATGAAAAACCAAAGAGTCACTTTCATGGTGCATCATGTGTATGGCATAGCCTTCCTATCGACCTTTGTATCCTCATTATGACGTACTTCGGGTTCATATTACTGCCTGTGGCTTTTTATTCATACTAGTCAATCCTCAAATCGTCGAACCCTACTAGGGAAAAAGTTACACTAGAAATTTTAAGTATCTTGTACGCGGATCAATTTACCGCCATTAGATTTTGGTCTCTCGTTTAACTTCCTTAACTTTAGAATTTCATGCATTTCAATCACATCAATTATTTGATCCGCTAGAAACGATAACGTGGCATTGTTTTAACGATAAACTCAATCCTACATAACTTTTTATGATAATGCCTTGTCAGCTTTGCAAACGAGCAAGGGTCGATGTGACTTAAATGAAAGATTTTTGAAAGTTAAGGAATTTTGATGAGTGACTGAAAAGGTGTGGCATCAAATCGAGTGCCATACAAAATATTTGAAACTTCTGGTGTACATTTAATCTGAGGGTTATCAATGTTGGTCACCTTTCCCTTTTCTTTATATAAGAACGAACAAGGTCAACTATGGTCGTCTTTCCATTTTCTTTATATATGAACAAACAAGGTGATTAAACTGAATTCTATGAGCCTTTCCCAGTTTAACCTTTCCCATGTATATATTGCAGTTCATAGCATTGTCTCATTAAATTGCTTGCTACTAACTTTTTTTTTGGTTGGAAGCTTGCTACTAATTAATTCGCTGTCTTTTACTTGATTATAGGCATATCGTACGACGACTTCACTCGTACACACATATATGGACTTTGTTCTTATCTGTAGACTGTAGTTAAGATAATTGTGGAAACTGAGAATGATTTGCATCTTTCTCTCCTGACACTCAATTTTCAACTTAAAGGCAGATGAACTTTTAGCTTGTGTGTCCAAAGGAGAACAAGGACCTTTGCTTTCATGATTTGGACTTTGCATTACAAGATCCATCCCCAGCAAAAATTTTATGCGGCCACCAAATAACCCAACAGAACTTCAATTATATCCTCAATAATGTGATATATTAAAATTTGTCTGCAAAATCGCTATGATGAGTAGTGTGACTAACTCCAAATTGATCGAGCGTTGAATATGACCTACATATTTAGACGTCCGCTTACAAGTAGATCGATCTTATTGTCCCAAATGATGCTACGATGGGTCCCCAAATGAATTCATTTATCCTGTAATTAACGAGCTCGATCTCATTGCCCCGCACCATATGGTAATTCTTTGACTGTGAGAAGTTAGACCCTCTGCAGATGAAGATTCTAGCATTGACATCGACCCCAAGTATGATGCTCCTCTGAGACGTAGACTCCGTCCACGTAAGGGACAGTAGGTTCCATTCGGACGCTACTCTCACCTTCACCTACTCCAACTTCTACTCGCCACTTTCAATCATTTTGGCATTCTGGTCCCATCGAATGTCCGTCGGTTGCATACGATTTTGGAATAGTTTGTTTTCTATAAAAATTAAGAGAAAATACTGAATCAGACATGAAAAGAAGTAATTGTTGGATAACAACTTTCATTTTATTGATTGGCATCCGGTTCACTCAAATTCTCCTTTCTCACACAAGTTTGAGAATACATTTAAGGTGAAATTTCAAGAAGAAAATTTAATAATTGCTGAAACTCATTTCTCCTTGATTTTGATGTAGTAGGAGCAAATAATGTCTTAAGAATAGTGATCGTCATCATGCATCAAATAACTATAAACTAATGCTCGTTTCTTCGTTAGCAACCAAATTTTCTTAACATGTACCTAGACCAAGCGGTAGCGAAACCCTTATTTCAGGACTAATATGAAAATTGTGGAAGTACCGAATGAATAATGCTCCAAAAACAGGGATTAAAACAGGGATTAAAAGTGTTCTAAGTTTCCTCCCAAAGGGTTAGATTAGCAATTAAAAGGTTTTTATGGGCCACAAGTGAAAAACCTGGTCGAACTGTCCCTTTTAACCCGACTTGTTTCTGCTTTTGGGCCACGATCCAATCAGCTCACTCGCCGGTCAACTCTTCTTTCGAAGTGTTCCAAGGGACACAATTTCAGTAACAGTTAAAAGTACACTGGGAAACACCGCTGAATTGGAGAGATTGCTGTTATTGAATTAGCGATTGAACATGGATTTAATTAATATGTAGTTTTCCAATGTAAAAAAAGGAATTCTGAACCAGGAAGCGCAAATGAAGCAAGTTTCCACTTGCGGGGGAATCTTTAAGCCTGTGTTTTGAAACGAGTGCCATCGGCAATAGGCTAACGCTAGAATATTAGTTAAAAAAAAACCCTAGAGTAAAAAGAGAGGAGATAATCTAATTTAAAGAAATAAGGAAAAATAGACCTATCGTCGTAAGCTTTACCAAATAAAAAAAGATTCATGTTCGTGGCTATGTTCCAATCACACAATATATGTATCTTTAAGAAGCAAGTGGAGAACACAATCCGAGCTATTGAATATTGCCGAGTTGCTCAGCAATGTGATTTATTAAGCAGGCTTTATGAGCATATCCCTCTCGCTCCATGTCATAGTGATAGAAATCCCAACCCAAAAAAAATATTCGTAGAGGCAAGTTACATGTATATAATGCTCTAGCAGAGCCCATAAACAAGTGAAGGTGGCATAATTAAAGAAAAAAGGATCAAAATAGATAAAATTGCAACATACTCTCATCTAGATAATAATCTCCAAAAACTTTCTACTTAACATAGGTTTTAGGGCCAAATGTCAAAGAAAGAGCATGAACTTATACATGGCGTACCAACTAATACATAAATTAATGAAGGCATGCATGTTTTGCTCCTTTTACAAATTCCAACCCAAGATCCCAAGATATGACTATGAGGAACAAGGTAAGCCAGAAACCATAGAAAGGACAAGGGCACATGAAGTCCAATAATTTATCCTATTAAAGAATATATATATTTATATTTATATTGTCGAAGGTATAGTAGTGAAAGATTTTTAGGTTTAATTATATTTTCTACCTCATCTACGATTCCAAATCTGTTTCACATCCCAATGAGTCCCTCCAAAGTGAAACTTAATACTGGGGTGATAAAATTTGACTTTTATTCTCCATCATCATTGGTGAGGATAAAAATATTTCCTCAGAATTCCCAAGTCGTGAATCCCGATACACTATTAAAGATTAACTTTGACCAGACGATAGAATCTGTCTCGCTGAAATCTTCACCTCAATTTGTCTACTCCTCGATTTTGAGACGGTCAGGAAAAAGAAAAAAAAAAACAGGCAATTGTTTATGCAAGTTTTGGCTTGTCCATCTCCTTTAATCGCGCAAGACCCATAAAGCTGCGCACTAGCTGAACTCATTATACCATTATTGCAAGTCCACTAAGGTTCAGTGACTATCGGGAATTTTACCAAGGTAAATAAATTTACTCACCTAAGTTGTGAATATCTTAACTTTTTGTTAACCAACTGTAAGTCATGGCATTACTTAATGTTGGAGAACCAGCGACGAAGACAAATTGTTTGGTGCGTGCTTGTGTGGCTCTCAGCTCGTGGGTGGGGGAGCAAATGTCGAAGAAGTAGCCAGTGTTAAAAAAGGAAATAGAAAAAAATGGAGGAAATAGGAGTATTTGGAGAGAAGCAGAATTGATTGATTTGGTCTCTGGGGTCTAGCTTACCGTCACGGAGTAGCTAAAGTCACTCAATCAAAATCAAATGTCATTGACAAAAAAATAAAGGGCAACTTGAAACCCTAGCCGACAATACAAACAATTTTTTTACCCTTAAGAAGTGGGAGAAGGAAAAGGTAAAGGGCAATGTTTTCTCTAACTCCTCCTATTTGAGAAAATTTCGTCCGAAAAGGTTTTTGATTACTAGGGTTATACACATGAACATCACTTCATTCAAATTTAATTAAATATATATATGAACGACATTCATGATTATAATCCATCAATCAAAATGTTGGAGATCCTCCAACCAATAATGGAGGAACACATGACTCTTATATGGAAACTTCCAAATCAAGGATAAGCTCGACAGGAAGTCATCGTAAGTTGAGTTTCTATTAGCCCAAACTTTAGAGTGTTGTATAATCGAATTCGAAGACATCTTTTCGATCTATGTCTAGAAAAATCCATAAAGATTGAGGCAGATTTGAAATTTATTAGTTGGCAGGTATTTAAACCCAAATATTGTGTATTCACATTACTAAAATATATAACTCTTCAAAAGTATCCTAAATTAATTAAGTAATCGAAATTATTTTTTGGTATTAGCATCCGTAAACATTCAAAGATACAAAAAAAAAACATTCAAAGATAAAAAATGGTTATGTTTTGAGTTTTAATATGTGAGGGCTGGAGGTGATCAATTAGCGGGTGAACGGCTCAACCCGCTAGGCCCAAGAGGTAAATGGAGGGCCTTTGGCAAAGCTCTTACATGAGAAATTCAATCCCCATCTTTGGTCTAAGCATGACACAGCCTGGCATGACCCGTATATTCCTGTATCAGTTTTATGTTATAGACAGGTTTGGACAACGCATTAACTCCTGACCCTCCTAATAGTCACCTCTAGCGAGGACAAGTTTGAGGCTTCATTTAACAATCTGTCTCCAAGTTTAAAACGGGTTCGGGTTGTTCTCAAGACTTCCTGTTGCCAATCGTACAACTTAATTCCTCCATTGCTTTGTCATCGACCTTTTACAGGAACTCATTTGTCAAATTCCATGGGCAACAGCCTCGAACCAACTTAAATCGCAATCAACAACATTTTTGGTTAAGTGCGATCCACGGAAATTCGAACTTGCCACGAAGCATCACGATTTCTGGTTCCAACCATTGACAACTTTTCTTGTTCTCGTCCACGAATGGGAAGAGTAGTGCAATCACTAAATTCTTTGACTGGTTTTACCCCCGGATGAAGGGGGGGAAGAAAAAAGGATGTTATAACGTGACATATGATTAAAGCAACTGAAAAGACAAGAAATAAATAGACAACAAAGTGAAAATTAGACCCTTAGAGATATTATATTTATATTAGAAATACCCTTCTAGAATTAATAATTAAAAGAATTGTCTACTTTTTTAAAGTAATCACTAATCAATAGTATTGAATTATCTCATATTGCTTGATTATGGGATTTATATGTTCTTTACGTACATGCGATCTCCCTTCACTTATCAGCTTATTCTTTTAGATTACACTTTCTAACAAGTAAAGTACAGTTCCCCAACGGTAAGTGGATCTTTATAAACCAATTTTATTGGAATAAAGGCAAATGGATTTCTATAAACCCTAATTAAACTCCAATTTTTGTGCTTTCGCCAACTAACCTTCTGTGATTTCAACTCCTTTTCTAAGTTCTGGGTTCGTTGGGTGACCGTACCGATCACATTTCAATGAGTCTTCTCCTCCACTAATGACGAATTCCACAAAAGTAATATATTGATTGGCCATGCTGCAATTGATTATGTCTTGACCCCATCATCTATCTTCCTACTATACTCCAATGTCATTTTCACATAGCACTTAGTATAATCATTTTCCACTGGATTAACTAGTATAATCTTGATTAGATTATCAGCATTATGAGGCTATCGAGTAGGTTGGGAGACTCATCATCTTTTTTCGCTAGAAGGGAGAGTCATCATCTGCTGCGATGGAGCTGAAACTATTTCAATAATGGTGCATTGTCCTCTCTACCAAAAAACAGGAAAAAAAACTACAGAAAGGTAAGGGAAAATGTCAACAGGCGTACTTCAATCATCACACTAAAATTGCATCAAGACATGACCCTACAATATATGAAACCTCGGACGATCGAGACTGATTTAAATTATGCCCATGTTCGGCCAGTTCACATGTTCTTGACCTACCTCGGTCTTGTTTAACAAAATCTTCTGCTTCAAGAAACAGATATAATATGCGAGTAGCAGATTCCTTGTCACTCTTATAACACTACAAAAAAAGTAAGTTTTAGCGACGAATTTTGCCATGAAAAAAAAATGAAAAAATTTGTCGCTAAACGAATTTGCGACGAAAAAAATTTCGTCGCCAATTCGGTATAGCAAAATTTAGCGATGAAAAATTTCAATTTTTGTCGCTAAATTGCGACGAAATGTATTCGTGTAAAAATTCGTCGCTAATTATTCATGGCAAAATTCGTCGCTAATTTGCTATTATTGGTACTTTTAAGTTTCTTCTAAATATGTTTAGCAGACTTACCATTCTTTTTCTATACTCCCCGATGTTGATAGAGCCCCCGACATAATTGGCAGACCCTTCACTAGAACTAGAAGCTCGATTCTTCTTATTCTATTTACTCATTTGCTTATTCTTTTCAGTTTCCCAATTTCTATTTATTTTCGTCCAATTGTCACCCGTAATAAAAATCTGGCTTTAGTTGACTTATCTTTGCTTTTTTCATCACATTTCATATGTGATCACTAGCTTTCTTCTTAAAAATTCTTTCAACTTTATCCTCTTCTATTTCATCCCACCTGAACTTCCGCTACATCAATAGAAAAATAACTGAAAGTTATTATGAGGGTCACATATCCATTACCATGCACAAGACAATTCGGCAATGGATTTTCTAAAGTTCATATCCATTACTACTTGATGTGGGACTTCCCACTTCTGACAACTAAAGAGTTGTATAAGTGTTTGCATCCCCTCTCTTAGCAAGATGGCTTTTCGGAATGAGTTCTTCCACTCTTTATATATATATCCATTGACATGATATTAGAGCAACTCTTCGGATGCACACACACCTTCTCAAACCGATGAAGTTGTAACCAGAGGCATATTTAAGAACTCTGGCGAAAGTGCAAGAACATATTTAGAAGAAACAATATCTGTTACACAAGTGAGAATGTAAACATGCCAAAATAATGAAGCCATCTACGTTCTAAGAACTTGGGAGGCCTAAGTAGGGAGCAATTTAACAATAGCACCCATACTACATTTCGTAACACAGGGGTGGCACTCTCGTGTATAACATGCCCTAAGGAACAGTCGACTCTTGTCTCTTCTTCTTGCTCTTTTACTTTACATATGAAAACAATGGAAACATAGACATCAGATTAAAAAAAGGAAAAACAAAAAGAAGCTATACTATTGCTATTGAAAGTCATTCGCAACAAATACGCAGGAGTAACTAGCCAAGATCTTTAATAGTCTCTTGAAAAACCATTCCCTTATCATTAATTGTCCTAAATATACACATTTTGTTATAGGTTCATTTTAGAATTATTCATGATTTTTAATAGTAAATAGGTTCATTTTTGTCATAAAAGTGCAAAAACGTTATAAAACACGCTCAAAAAAAGGAAAAAAAACTTAGTCACTTAAAGCGAGGATAATTTAGAATCTTTGTTGAGTTATCATATTTTCCCTTTGGGCTTCCATTACCCCCAAACTTGCAACCTTTTAGGATGGCTTTTGGACCATCCATCACGTTGTGACCGACTCAGTTTGGTCATGGCCAAAAAACTACAGGAACATATTTAGAAGAAACTTGAAAGTACCAATAATGGCGAGATCAAATCTAGAAAATGGATATCGGTGAGACGCTGGACACAATTCCAAACTTAAAAGTACCAATAAGAGGGTATGATCTAATCCCTAACATGGCCACTAGAAACACCTAGAAGAACAAAACTTATCTTGAACTCATTCCACCACAAATCCTTTACTTCTTTTGGAGCGCTGCTGTAACTAATATACTGCCCCCTTCAAGAGTTATTGACTATTTTATTAAGTTGTCTCATAACATACATAGCATCCGTGAATCTGCAAACATGTTAGAAAGAACGATATGGACAATAAAATAATGAAGCATACGGATAATTTGCAACATGGACAATTCAGCTTGACATCCATATCTAAAACCCTAAATATTACATATACTTAAAAAAATGAAGTACTTACGAATCTCCATATGGGCATATCATGAATTGGCTATCTTCTTCACCTGTGTTTCCCTCATCATTCGGGTGTTGCACTGAAGAAGAAGGTGGAACCGAAGGAGATGGAACTGAAGGACATGGACCTGAAGTAGATTTAGTTCGCATGTGTCCAAGTTGTCCCTTAATATGTTCTTGAGGGTCGGAGGAAGGGCCAATGTGTCTATATTGTCCATCAGTATGTAGTGGTTGAGGGAAACATGAAAGGGCAGGGGAAGAGGAAAGGGATGGGGATGAAGAAGGGGAAGGGGCTAATCTTCTTTGTAAAACTGCACCATGCATGTGACCTCCACGTTTATACGATAAGTAAAAAGGTTAGACAAATATTTTAAAAAACATGAATATGTATTAGGGACACATAATGACGTACATCATGAAGCTTACCATTTTGTTTCAGAGAGCAAGAGATAAACTTGAGAAAACGAAACAAACTTGTTATCGCCTCTGATAAATAGCAAGCTATCCGAAAATGTCTACAAGCTTCTTTAGCTCTTTTTTGCACAAATAATAGTTGCTACCTCTATCTACAAAAATATTCAAAAAGCTAGTGAAGTGAAGCGATTTCTGGTGATTATTATCTAAGAAGAAAACAGGAGAATGAATGATGGGGAGCATATTACATGACATGATCAAATTAGGATATTTTCAAACCTAGATACAAATAAAGGGGAGCATATTTGGCAATCAAGAGCTAGAACCCTCTGTTCCAAAATCTGTTAATGAACATTAGAAAGAAGTTCCATGTGAAACACAATGCGTATCATGTGTCTTTCACACAATATTTAAACCGGACTAAAAATCTGTCAAACACAATGTGTTTATGCTCGAAAACCTATCTAAACGACTCCGAAAAGCAAAAAAAAAAACGATGTCCATCATAGCAAAGCTATGGGTATTGATCAGCGGCCCGTTTCCACACAGCCAATCAAATTTCAGGCCATTCCGAGTTCGCCAATCTAAGTACATCAATTAGGTACTTGGCTTAAAACAGACCCAATTCGAAACCGAACAATCTAATATAAAAACAAACCCAATCTAATATAAAATCTAATCAGACCCAATCCATTCAACTCGAGATGAGTCGAATCCAATATAAAAATAAAAAGAAGCGGCAGACCCAATCTAATATAAAAGAAGCAGCAGCAAACAAACATCCCACAAAATCCGAAACCAAACAATCTCCGCCCTACAGAATCCGAAACTGAACAGCAAACCCAATTCAAACAAAAAGAAGCAGCAAAAAATCCAATATAAAAGAAGTAGCAGCAAACATCCCACAGAATTCGAAACTGAACAATCTCCGCCCGACAGAATCCGAAACTAAATAGCAGACCCAATTTGAACAAAAAGAAGCAGTAGAAATCCAATATAAAAGAAGCAGCAGCAGCAAACATCCCATAGAATCCGAAACCGAATAATCTCCGCCCTATAGAATCCAAAACCGAACAGCAGATCTAATCCAAACAAAAAGAAGCAGCAGAAATCCAATATAAAGGAAGCATCAGTAAACAAACGTTCCACAGAATCCGAAACCGAACAATCCGAAACAGTGCTTGCCCAAGACAAAAATTTCAAAAAATTCACGCGAACGTACCTCTTCGAAAACTCTCGGACGATAATCCTCCTCATATCTGAAACTCTAGGATGACAGTCCTCACGCTTGAGGTTCCTCTCGGATGACGGTCAGCTTAATATTCCCAGCGTCCACCGAAGGGGTTCCTCTCTCCAAGAAAAAAATCTCACTGAAGGATGCCAAATCCGAAGAAACACTCGTCAGAGGAAGCCGTTGAGAATTGAGAGAGAGAGCCCTAATTTTTTTTGTTCTACTTGAAGAATCGATCGAGAGAGAAAGCCGAATCCTAATTGTACCCTCAAATCAAGACGACGCCGTTTTGCAAATTAGCGACGAATTTTCTTTCATCGCTAATTAGTGACAAACTATAAAAATTGTAGCGGCAAAGTAGCAATGAATTATCTTTCGCAGCTAATTTTCGTCGCAAATTAGTGATGGATATGAATTCGTCGCTAATTAATGACGAAATTAGCAACGAACTATAAAAATAGTTGCGAATGTGCCACGAAAAGTTTATTTTCGCCGCAAATTAGCAACGAATATGAATTTGTCGCTAATTTACGACGAAATTAGTGACGAACTATAAAAATAGTCGCAAAAGTTTATTTTCATTGCTAATTAGCGACGAATTCAAATCCGTCGCTAATTTGTGGTGAAATTAGCGACAAACTATAAAAATAGTCGCAAATGTGCCACGAAAGTTTATTTTCATAGCTAATTCTGTTGCTAATTAGTGATGAATTTGAATTCGTCGCTAATTAGTGACGAACTATAAAAATAGTTGTGAATGTGCGGCAAAAGTTTATTTTCGTCACTAAATTCGTCACTAATTAGCGAAGAAATTAGCGATGAACTATAAAAATAGTTGGAAAAATCCCCGCCAAAGTTAATTTCGTTGTTAATTCCGTCAAGAATTATCGACAAATTTGAATCTGTCGCTAATTAGGGATGGAATTAGTGGCGAAAATAAAATGGCAGGAACATGCCGCAAAAAGTTATTTTAGGTTCGATAATTCCATCGCTAATTTGCAACGGATTCAAATTTGTTGCTAATTTGCTATGGATTTTAATTTGTTGCCAATTTACGATGAAATTAGCAATGAACTATAAAAATAGTTGTGAAAGTTAATTTCATCGCTAATTTGTAATGAATTTTATTCCATCGCTCATTTGCCACGGAATTAGTGACGAAATTAACTTCCACGGTAAATTAGTGATTTAATTAAAATCCATTGCTAATTAGCGATGGATTAAAATTCTTCGCAAATTAGCTACGGAATTAGCGACGAAATTAACTTTGGCGGTAAATTCGTCACTAATTCCATGGCAAATTAGCGACGTATTAATATTCATCACAAATTAACAACGGAATTAGCAACGAAATTAACTTTCGTGGTAATTAGCGACAAAATTAACTTTCGCGGTAAATTAGGGATGGATTTGAATTCGTCGCTAATTTTCGCGGTAAATTAGCGACGGATTTTAATTCGTCGCTAATTCCGTCGCAAATTAGCAACGGATTAATATTAAATCACAAATTAACGACGGAATTAACTTTTCGTGGTAAATTAGCGCCATATTAAATTAACTTTTATAGTTCGTTACTAATTCTGTTGCAAATTAGCAATGGATTAAAATTTGTCACAAATTAGTGATAGAAGTAGTGACGAAATTAACTTTGAGTAAAAAGGGACAGACTAATTTTCGTGGCAAATTAGAGACGGATTTTAATTTCGCTAATTTGGCGAGGAAATTAGCAACGAACTATAAAAATAGTTGCAAAAGTTGTTGTCGCCGCTAAATCCGTCCGTCGCTAATTAGCAACGAATCAAAATCCATCGCTAATTTGTGACGGAATTAGTGACGAACTATAAAAATAATTGGGCACATGCCGCAAAAAGTTACTTTTGTCGTTATTTTCGTCACTATTTCCGCCGGAAATTAGTGATGGATTTTGCGTTCGTTGTTATTTTTGTCTCAAATTAGCGACGAATTAGCGTTCTTCACTAATCTTCCCTGGCTAAATCCTTATTTTTTTGTAGTGTAATTATGTGACGAAATTAGCGGCGACACAAATTAGCTTACGACCTATTATATTAAAAAGTAAGCAAATAAAAATTTTCACTAATGTCGTTGCTAATTTTATGACGAAATTATGTTTGTCGCCAATTAGTGACAAAATTAGCGACGACCTTTCATATTAACAATTCATCAAATAAATAATAATAAGAACAACAACAACAGCAACAACAACAATAATAATAATAATAATACCAACAACAATAATTATGACAATAACAATAACACGTGTTAATAATAATAATAATAATTACACATAATTAATAAAAAGTCTAAAAAATCATAATCTTCATCATCACCTTCATTTTCATCTTCATCTTCATCTTCACTATCGTTTTCGCCTTGATCTTCATCTTCACCTTCGTCTTCGTCTTGATCTTCATTTTCATCTTCATCCTCTGTCTCAAAATCAGATTCTACAACACCTTCTAGATTTGATTCGCGAATTTTAGTTGCATCCACATCTATCATTGCTTCTACATGGATCTCGTAAAATTGGAATGTTATATTACTCAGTTTCAACCGCATTACAAACTTCCTCTTATTGATATATTGTATCCTTCTAGTGTTCCTTGATTTTTCTTTATGTTTTGGTTTTTATATACAGCCCACCAATCAGTTTTTTGTCGTGTTTCAAACTAGGATATGATGCATCATATACTTGAATTGCTTGTTGTACCAAGAAAAATGGTTCATATTTCATATAACTTTTCTTGTGATTTATTTCAACCAAATTAAATTTCGATACACTTTCATTCCTTTTGACGAGGTCGAACCACATGCACTTAAATAACATAACCCACATTAATGGTCCATGATACTCTATCTGTATGATTTCATCCAACAAGTCATAAAAATCATCTTTTGAACTACCACCATTTGATGATTGAACACATACACCACTATTCATTGTGGCTTTTTTCATTCCATATTCTTGAGTGTGAAAATTATACCCACTTATGAAATATGCTGACCAGCTTCGTACTTTTGATTTTAGACCCCATGACAGATGATATAACAATTATTGCTCTTCAACTTGATTATGACTATTGTGAATATAAGATCACACAAGCAAGGTCAATAATATATATTTTAATAAATTTTGTATAACGATTAATAACTTGATTTTGGTCCATAGGCAACTTGCATATGTTTTGAACCATGCTACAAATTCTTTATCACACAAACGGTGAAACTCATTTGGTGGTAGTTCATACATTGAAGTTTAAAAAATCCTATTAACAAATACCACTTATACATTAGCAAATATTTGACACACAATACATATATTTATAAATGTACACTTACTCAAGTATGGCTCCACTTCTAGACAGTTCAATAAAATATATGTATGAGCTGCTTGCCATTCTTCACTTGTTAACTAACGAAACTTACATGCATTGCATAGTCGACCAAGATAATTGAAAATAGAGAATGATTTGCAATTGATATCAATGGGGCCCTCATCATTTCTTTCTGCTTTTCACCTCTTGCACTGCACGTGTGACTCAAAATAGTATAATGCAAATGTCGCCACTTTTTCCATAATATATACATTACAAATTGAAATTTCAACACATGCCTTATTTTTAACTTTTTTCTTCAAACGATATAAGAACCTAGTTGCAATAGAAAAAGTTTATCATAATATAATATATAATAAAGTAATTTTGAATTTATTAAAAAATGTTATCTCTCAAATGGATACATACATCGAAATTGGACGGGACTTGTAACTTTGGCCTCATAAGGCAAGTGAACTAAGAGATGCTCCATTGAATCAAAAACGATGGAGGAAATATCATTTCTAAGTTGTAAAGAATAATTGAAATATCTCTCTAGTTTCTTTATGTGTGATGCTTTTAATATTGTTGAGTAAATATCATGAAGGAAATTACTTAACTCTGTGTAATGGTGCCCCATACAAAGTTTGATAGAAGTTCCTTGAAAGCTATTGGAATTAGTCTTTTCCATAAATATGTGACAATCATGATTCTTCAAACCTGTCAACTTGCATTCATTCAAATCAATACATCTCCCGAGGTTCGAAGCATATCCATTAGGAAACCGCATAAATTTCAACCATTGACAAACAACCCGTCTCTCTGCTCCTTGTCCAATGTATAAACTGCTTTTGGTTTTGGTCCTTTGCTATTTGCATCCACATCTAGTGTTGGCCGATCACAAATATCTCTCGTGATCTTTTCTTGTATTCAAGTTGTCTTTTATTTTTTCAGTAACATCCATCACAGTATTTATGATATTGTCCAAAACATTCTTTTCTATGTGCATGACGTTAAGATTATGATGAATAAAATGAGTATTCTAATATGATAGATCCTAAAATATACCGCGTTTAGTCAACTTATGTGTACATACGTATGCAATAGTTGTGCCATGAGGGTTTTCAACAATAGTTGGAAAGTCATGCACTCGCCCAAATTTGATCATCGGTTAATCTCAATGATAGAGGTGTTCTTTCAATCTTATTTTTGATGAACTCTTTCTTATTCCTTCTGAATATATGACTTATAAAAAAAAAAAATTATCTGTGACAGACAAAATAGCGGGCCTTCTTATCATGTTTTAATCTGAATGACTTTGATCTCTCCAAACATATCGGACATTCTAAGATCCCAGCTGTACTCCATCCGGATAACATTCCATAAGCTGAAAAGTCATTTATCGTTCAAAGAAGAACAACCTTCATTACAAATATTTGATTAGCAGAAACATCATACGTAAGAATACCTTCATCCCATAGCCATTATAACTTTTCAATCAATGGTTGCATATAAATATTTATCAACTTTTTCGAATTTTGCGAGCCAGTCATGATCAATGTCAAAAACATATAAGGTATGTTCATGCACATACCAGATGGAAGATTATATGGAGTTAAGATAACTAGTTAATATTAATAACTTTTTCCTAATTTCCCAAATGGGGCAAATCCATTAGCACATAGACCTAACATGATGTTTTGGCTCTATCGTAAACTCGGGGTATGTTCTAGCAAAATGTTTCCATGCCTCCGCATCGGAAGGATGACACATTAAACCATCTTCTATTTCATGATTTGCATGCCAAATTATGTGTTCAACAGTGGCTTAAGATGCATAAAGCCTTTACAATCTGGGGATTAAGGGCAGATAAAATATTTGCTTGTATGGTCTACGCTTCGACACGACCCTGCCTCCTATTAATCTTGTACCTATTTTGGCTACAGAATTTGCAAGATTCTGCATTTTTATCATCTCTCCAATATAACATATAACCCATACTACATACATCAATCCTTGGAAGACCTAAGTTATCTACTATCTTCTTCATATCGTAAAAATCACTTGACATGATGTTGTCACGAGGCATTATTTTCAGCATTACTTCAACAAAAGAGTTGAAGCAATTCTTAGACATATTATGCTCTGCCTTAATATTTAACAGTCTTACTCTCACTTATAACTTAATGCGGTTATCACAACCTGTCTATAAAGGTTCATTTGTTGCTTTTAATACTTCCCAGAACTGATTAGATGGAAAAGTTCTTTTACACACATTCTCATCAAAACTTGTTACTCCTATTTGTTCCAATTGTGATGCATGACTAGTACCTACTTATTCAAGTGGAGGGGTAAAACTAGTACTTGCATTGTTCGATTCTGAAACAAAATTCTGACCACTTGCATCAATCACCATTCTCTGGTATGGGTTCAATTGGTTATAATAGTTGCATTCTTCCCTAACTAAAAATTAGTCACTTCTTCGATATCTTTCATCAAATATAAATGGTTCACTATGGCAAGCCCAATTATAGTAGTTCAAGTAAACCCAAATCTACAAAAATATTCTCTAACTTTATTACACGCATGAAATTTACCATTATTAACTTTTTATACGAATACCTTAACTTATTTCCATCCATGAACTCAAATTTACTACTAGCAAAGTTCAAAAACAGTTCTAACCCAAGACGAAACTCATCGATCAATTCTCGACATCCAAGTAAGTTCTTATTATACATCCAAGTCCTGTCTCTTTGCATTGTGTATGTATAAAAATTAAAAAATCTCATAAAATATTAAAAATATCATATCTACTGTTCTACTATTTAATATTCTTAATTAAAACCATAAAATTCTAAAAATTAAAATTGTATTTTTGATCAAATAATTACTTTGAAATTGAAAAAAATGAAAAAAATTATCATGTTAAGAAGACTTATTCAAGTATTTGACTAAAATCTTTATAGTATAATGTGATCAATTTGATGAGAATTGCAACGTTCACTTAGGTTGCGAGACCTTCAAATGGACATGTACCTACAAAAAAGAAAAATGACTTAATAATTTTTTTTTTCGAATTTTCTTTTTTTTTTTTTTTTTTTCCTATATTCTTCTCTCGACCGGCAACCGGCGACCGGTTGAGGCCGGCGAGTTCGACCCCGTCGGCCATGGGCCAGGCTGGCCCTCGCCGGCGCTGGAGAGGGCGAGGTCGAGCGGCCATGGCGAGGTCGCTCGACCTCGCCGTTGCCCAGATTTGTGGCGACGGCGAGGTCTAATGGCCTTAGCCTCTCACTGGTCGTCGGACCAAAGCGACCAAGGGGGAAGAAGATAGGAAAAAAAATAAAAAAAAAAAAAAAAAAATCGAAATTAATGATGTATAGTTTTGCGATTTAACTCTCTTTGTCGCCTATTAGCTATGACACTTATAGGCGGAAAAGCTTTACCGAGACTAATTTACGTGCTGCCAAGAGATTTATCGAGAGAAACGAAAGAGAGAGAGGGAGGGAGAATAATTAGCAATGAATAGAGCTAGGGGGATATGAGGAATCAGCAGCAAGAGAGAAAGAGAAATTGGGGGTAAGGGTGGTTAGATTACAATTAGCGATGAATTTAGTGTGAATAATAGCACGCCGCTAATTTAGCGACGAATATCGCTTTGTCGCTAATTAGCAACGCTCAAATACAAAATGTGGCAAATATCGCCGCTAATTAGCGATTTAATACACACTTTTGTCACTAATTAGCGACAAACCTATTATATTAAAAATTCAGCAAATAAAAAATTTAGCAATTATCGACGATTTGTCGCTAATTAGCTTATTTAATACGATTGTTGCTAATTAGCGACAAATTTTATGACGAGAGTGCCACGACAATTATTTTTCGTTGCAAATTTCACGCAAATTAGGGACAAATTATTTTTCGTCGCACATTCCGTCATTTAATTGGCAATAAATTTTTTTTTTTTTTTTCATCGCAAATTAGCGACAAATATAGTTTTCATGGCAAATTCCGTCGCTAATTTGTGATGAAAAAAATATTAGTCGCAAATTCCGTTGCCAATTAGTGATTTAATTTGTTTTCCGTCGCTAATTAGCTTACGAAAAATTTTTCATAGCTAATTTTCCGTGGATTAATCCTTTTTTTTTTGTAGTGTAAAATCAGGTCTTGCACTATAAAGATATATAGGACAAGGAGGTCACCGCCGGCCGAGTAGGCAAATAAGATTTATTTTGTAAACCTGATTTGAGGTATTACCAACCCTCTTTGTGCTGTCAAAAGTTTTCATCTCATTACATTTTTCAACATTTCCATATAGCATGCGATCGCGTGTAAATGTAGCCACTTTGAAGCTGAAACTAAAGACCAAACGCATAATCAAGATTACAATACGATGTGAAGCGATGATATCATCTCGAGGATTTAACCTATCAAGAATTCATTTTGCATTGTGTGTCAAGCATATTTTTTTAAGAAATTGCTCGAGTCATTTTTATAATCGACGACAAGAAAACCAAGAAATTATCAATTGTTGTTGCAACCCAACACAAGACAATCCTTAAAAAGGATAATGCATGTGGAGACTCAAGCTAGCTATTGCAGATAAAATGGTTCATCAATTACGTCACATGATGCTGTGAAACTAGATGCAAGGTCATTATGTATGCATGACCTCTCATCCAAGAAGAATAATGACAGAAAGCACAGGACCTTTAAAAAGGGTCACTAAGTATTCTCATGAAAATATCTCTTTGTAAAAATATCCCTCGTCGGCCTGATCCTTTCGCAACTTCATAAATTTTCTTTTTAAAATTTAAACCAAATCACTAATTTCCATATTTTCATGAAGCTACGATTGGCTTAAAGTGATTACTAATTGAGCCCGTGCTGCGACCCTCCCAATGGGAGTCGGGAAATAACGGGGTTAGAGGTAATGCCAAGTTGGGGACCAACGATTTTCAATCGGCACTCTCAAACCATTAGCTCACGTGACTTTGGGATATTACAATTGAAATTGACCTATTTATAAAGTCCAATCTAAATAGGAGTCACCACTAGCCTGTATGGGAAAATATCTCACTTCTTATGCAACCAGAGATTTAGGGTTGAGAACTTGATTACAGCCATTTTGATACCTAAACCTAACTGGAGTTGTTAAACAAGTGTCCACAGAGTCTCTGACCATTTTATTATCCTATAAATGAGTGCAATCAAGGAAAAGAAAAACAATTACAATCAATACAATAAAAGTAAAGTGTAAGAAGGTAAACTCAAGGAAGTGTCGGGCAAAAAATACACATGACCTTGTTATCAAGGGAAAAACTGTCCAAAAAATCATAATTTATTACATTTTTACCAATTTAATTATAAGCCTTTTAGTTATTTAAATTGAGTACCAAAACTTTCAAAAATTTATCAACATTGTCCATCCAACCAATTTTGATTAGAAATCACCGACATGAACATTGGCGTGGCCCTACAGTCATTTTTTTCATTTTTTATTTCTTTTCTTTGCTTTCGTTTTTTTTTTCTTATTCTTCCTCCATCGGTCACCCAACCTCCATGATCGGCTAGAGGCTACAATCGTCCAGGTCGCCTCACCAACCTCAAGCAAGATCACCCTCACTGGGATATAGCAAGGTGACCTCCCAAACCCAAGCAAGGGCTAGCGAGGTTTGCAGGGGGGGCTGACAAGGGCAAGCCTTACCCGAGGCTAGCGAGGTCAAGCCTCACCTTCGTTGGCCTTGCCGAGGTCGTCCCTTGCCTGGTCTCGGCGAGGTGACCCTCACCGGCCTCTGTTGAGGCTCGACCTTGCCAAATTTATAAGGGTGAGCCTTGCCCGAGGCCGGCTAGATCAAAGATACTTACTAAAACTAAACTTCATCAAAGGTGCTCACTAAGACACATAAACTAATTATATGTTAACTAAATGAAACTAAGCTAATTCTAATACTAAAATCTAACAACCTGATCAAGGCCTATTTTCCTAAGCCATTTTTTTAAAATTTAAAATTATATTAATTCCAGAGATGGGATTCGGGCTGGGCTGCTGAGCCCGGTTGGGATATGGGTCACGCTTACACCTCATGGGTCTGAGCCTGGGGACACGATTGAGCTCTTATCTCAAACTTGTTCAAAACAAAATTAAATGAAGACCAATCTAATAAAATCGAATTAAGCCCAACTTCATCTAAATTAAACCAGCCCAGACTAACCTAGACCAAGCAAAGTCCAAAACCTCTAAAGCCGAAGCAAACCCAGATTCATCAAACCAAGTAAAACCCACACTCACTATAACCTATTCAAGCCCAAAGTTCATTAAGCCTATTTCCTATTTTTTTCTTTCTTTCTTTTTGTTATGTCTTTTGTGTTTTCCTTATTCAATAACGGGGTGCCTTTTTGTTGAAATAATAGTGCATTCGTTTCGCTAAAAAATAAATAATTTAGAAAATATTTTTCTAAAAATAATTGCTTATATTGTTTACAAAAATGGTGAACGAAAAATATTTCCATCGTTCAGAGAATATTTAGACATAAATTATTATCAATAATGAAAATATTTTTTATTGACTAATTTTAAGCGACATAAGCAATCACTTTTAGGTAAAATTTTTTAAATTATTCATTTTCAAGAAACAAACAAACAAATATCGTCGTCATGAAGTTTTCATGAAATCAAGTAGACCACAAATTTCGCTGTAACATGGCAAAGATCGCTATGACTTGCTTTTTGGTGACAAAAGTGTTGTTATACAATCCAATAATTGTGCACTTCTAAGTGTTTGCAGCATAATATTATTATTTTATGTCCAAAAATATGGATCTTTTCCGTGCTCATACACTTTAACAAGTGTTGGCAAGCGTCCAAAAACACTGGTGTAAATAAAAGAAAAGGTTAATACCATAAAAAATCAGAAACTATTCCCTCATGACACATATACTCCAAACGAGTCTCCGTCTCATGAAAAATCACAAACCAATGCCTTCATACTAACTGTCCTCTTACCAATTATCCAAATCTGGTACCCCTAACCGTAATATGTGTATATAAGTTCAAAAAGTAAACCAAACTTGCTTATATATGTATAATTCCCCAAGTGTAAAGATATATCCATTGTATGTAATTTCATTGTTAGTCTGTGATTATCCCGCAAGTTCATATGTTTCCAAAAGTTGTCCTTTGCTTGAGCTCATATAGAGAATTTATGTTGGGTCCAAGAAATGGCATAGAAGAGCTGGACCAGAAAGAAGTTTTTCATCTTTGGGCTAGACGGTCCAAAAGCCACCCACTACATCAAATTCCATTTGGTTTGATGCGTTTAAGTGTGAAACAGCCTACGAAGAAACGAGTTATGATTAGATTAGCACAACGCTATTTTTGCGGCGATTAATGACACGAGAACGATCCGTTTTATTATTTTGGTTCCATGTGTGAAATGTTCAAAAATCAATTTCATTGGTTTCGTGTTCGTCCAAAATTGGAATTGAATCAACAGACGACGGAAGCAAAAATAATCTGGAGATTTCTTCGATAATCCTGTTTTGTTCGAATTATCGACTTAATTTCGATTTGTCTCGAACTTATCGTAATAGGCCACTGTATTGCCTAAACCAATTGTCAGATCCACCCACAGCCATGGCCCATGATTAGCATCTTTTATAGCAATAATTAGTGGAAATGGGCTCGCAATCATTAACAATATAAATAAGGATCATCTAACACTAGAGGTTCGCCAACCAAGATAGTAGAAAAAAATAAAATAAAAAGATGATAATTAGAGAGTACACTACAAAAAAAGTAGTTTTTAGTGACGAATTTTGCAACGAAAAAAATGAAAAATTCGTCACTAAACGAATTTGTGACAAAATTTTTTTTTTTCGCCAATTCGCATCGCAAATTTAGCGATGAATTTTTTCAATTTTCGTCGCTAAATTGCAACGAAAAATATTCGCCGCTAATTAGCCACAAAATTTATTCATCACAAACTTGTCGCTAATTTTCCGTCGCAAAGTCCGTCGCTAATTTTTCGTGACAAAATTTGTCACTAATTTGCCACGAAAATTTTTTACTTTTGCCACGAACATTGTTCCGGAACAAATTTAGCGACGAATTTTTATTAATTCTTTAGAGAAGAAGTCAACGACGAATGTTGTTTAGGGACGATTTCGAATTTAAATATAATTAATAGTAACATTAATTTCTAGAATTTATATTTAACAATGATGAAGCACTTAATAACATCAAAATTTAGTGCTTAAATACATAATGATACGATGATGAAATACATAGTGCTCAAAATTTAGTGCTTAAAAATGGAAATTTTAACTAGCAAGGACCGAGAAAATCATCATCATCATCAGCAATGTCATCATCATCATGTCGCTCATTATTGTGCCCATCGCCCATTGGATTAGTCGAAGGTACAGGAGGAACCTTATCGTAATCGAGGTTGAGGTGTCGCAAGACCAATTGCATTTGTTGTTTGACCACTCTTATTTCTTTGTCCTTTCTACAAGTAAATGTTTCAATTGGCTCAATTCTTGGGTCAATTGCTCCTTATGTTGTGTCCTCTTGAAACAGCCACATTGGAGGATGAAGTTGCATAAGCCTGCATTGTGTATACCCTTGACAAGGATCCCATCCCAAATATTTTTTCTTTTTTCATCCCACCCAATGCCTCCATCCATAATACCATCTTTGTTAATCGATGGCTCAGACGCAAGCAACATCATCACCAGCACTATCACTAGCACTAATCATTAAAAGTTCATCATATTTTTCCTGCGTTAACAATATATATGAAAATAAAACATCATTTATATAACTTCAATAAATATTAAAAGCATTCATGGTTTTCATTTTAGTTTCCATAAACTTACATATCTTAATAGCTTTTGCTCAATTGCCAATCCATGTCTTATCTTTTTTTTTGAAATGTGCGTTCAAATGTAGTTGTATATGTCGGTTTTGGTCCCCAATTCAATTGCCGACAAAATATAAATATAAATGAGTAATTGAATTAAATTAACTTACAATATGTTCAACAGACTTACCATTCTTTTTCTATGCTCCCCGATGTTGATAGATCCCCAAAGATATGTGGCGGACCCTTGACTAGAAGTAGAAGCTCGATTATTCTTATTCTATTCACTCATTTGCTTTATTCTTTTCAGTTTCCCAAATTCTCTTAATTTCGGTCCAATTGTCACCCGTAATAAAATTAGGCTTGACTTGACTTATCTTTGCTTTATTCATTACACATTTCGTATGTGATAACTGGTTTTCTTCTTAAAAATTCTTTTAATTTCATCCTCTTCCATTTCATCCCACCTGAACTTCCGATGTGTCAATAGAAAAACAACTGAAAGTTATTACCATGCACCAGATAATTCGGTAATGGATTTTCTGAAGTTCATATCCATTACTACTTAATGTGGGACTTCCCTAACACGGCCACTAGAAACACTTATAAGAATAAAACTTATATTGAACCCATTCCACCATAAACCCTTTACTTTTTTTGGAGCGCTGCTATAACTAATATATTGCCCCCTCCAAGAGTTATTAACTATTTTATTAAATTGCCTCACAACATACGTGGTATCCGTGAATTTGCAAACAGGTTAAAAAGAACGATATAGACAATGAAACAATGAAGTATATGGATAATTTGTAACATGGACAATTCAGTTGACTAAAATCTAAAACCCTAAATAACACATAATTAAAAAAAAATGAAGTACTTATTGTGGCATCCCAGACACGCCACTTACTAATGTGTTCTTAATCTTTTCACTTTTAGCACAAGCGGAAGACAAAACGCAATCAAATTAAACATTTCTCAATCAACGGACACATCCACAACAAAATACCACATCTTCATTTCCCACGTTTTATTTATATACAAAAGGTGATTGGGATGACATCCTCTTCAAGCATGATAGCAAAATTTCATCTGGGAGGTCAAAATGGGGTCCTACTCCCCTAATGCAGCTACATCCACAACTCCACTTCTCTACTTGTCGCCACCACCTCCATCACTACTGACACTATCAGGATAAGAGGTCGGTGACATGTTCGAAGATCTGTAAAAATGTGTCAACGATAAACAGTGAGCGAAAACTCAGCCAAGTAAATACTATCACGCCATACTAAACGGATAATGATAGGCATTCCAATCGAGTCAAATAGGTAGATAGATGAACCAATTTACAACCAACCATAGCATATAAGACTCCCTTTTTATTTGGGCATAAACCACCAGACAAGATTTTCAATCGACTAACAGCCATTCACACGAATTCTCAATGCATGCATTATGTGATCACAAGTCGTTTTAATTCGCATTGACTTAGTAACTCAAGCTAGAACATCCTCCGGGAACCCAGTTACCCCCGGCATCTTGCACTTACCACAACGTCGCAAGGACATCTAGGGAATCGTGTTACACCCCTAGGCATCCGAGGGAACCCAGTTACCCCCCTCAGGCATCTCGTGACTTACCACAGCGTCGCGAGGACATCTAGGGAACCGTGTTACACCCCTAGGCATCTGAGGGAACCCAGTTACCCCCTCAGGCATCCCAACTTCGGGGCATCGTCGTCATGGGGACCGACGGAACAACCACACTTACAATTCCACACCCTTCGGCATATGAAGTACAGAAATTTTATAAACGTAATTTACAAAATCTAACACCAAAGAAACATCTCATCAGGAGGTCCACATCATGTACATTACATTTCCCGAATACACCCAATAAAAAAATTATGATGTCTCAAATCAGAATTAATGCAACCTGGAATGTGGGCAATACTGGACAGTTTTGTAGACCTTGGGAAAATAAATCTCAAGGACATGGCAAACGAGTCCCAAAAATTCCGAAATTTTAATATGATATTAACAAGACCTTAACATATATTTTTCATGAAGAACACAATCCCAAAATCCTCCTGGAAAGGGCACTTTTGAGGGCACGAAAACAGACTACTACAGGTTCGCTGAAACAGTGAGACTGAACCCAAAAGTGTTCTCATTTTACAGACCAAACCATCTTCAAACGATTCGAAATTTTTATATGTTATAAAAAGAGAGTTATGAACAAATTTTGTGAAGAAACAGTGGCCAAATTCGAAGTGGATATTTTTATAAAAAAATCGAGAAGGACCAGAGGTCGCTGTCTCACCGAAAAAACGCAGTTCTAATCCGGTAAAAGGTTGGTCCTTCGTAATATCCATTTGTGCTCAGAAAAATCTGAAATTTTAGTATGTTGTAGATCAAGACATTCTGAACAACTTTCAAGAAGAACGTTTAGCCAAATTTTGTCCACAATAGAAGCTATAAAAATAGAGAACAATGGTTGTCTAGAGAAGCCAGTTTCTGAAACCCAAAATAAACATCCAGAAATGGTTCCTCATTGAAGATCTACTACCTCCCAGCCACGAATTCACTATTCTAGGGACTCAAGTCGACATGCATGGCCTGTTCTAAACTAGTCCGGCACCCTAGACCCACCAAGGTTCGTTATGGTGTATCAATCCTTCAAGAACAGCCGTCAGAACTACTCGGACTCGCCTAACACCAACTCAGATCAGTTCAACAGCTTACCCGAGACCCAACCTTCATGCAACCATTACCGAGGCTAGTATAAGGTGATAGAGAATACTTGTTGTTGAGAGGAAATGGCTGAGATGGCTGAGGCGAGGCTGCTGGGTCCGTGCGGAAACGAACGGCCGGGCTGTCGCTGCTGGTCGTGGGACAGAGCGGAGGGCGGCAGCTGCTGGTCAACGGAGGCGCCTGCCTTCCGGGCGGCCAGAGAGAGACGAGAGAGAATTGAGCTGAGGCGAGAGAGAGTGAGTTCAGAGAGAAATGAGAGGGAGTGAGCTAAGGCAAGAGAGAGCAGAAGGAAATGCACTTCCTCGGATGGCCTTTAGTTCCCCATGCATGCATGGGCATGCACGGTGACACTTGGCACCTTTCTCTTGCCAATTGTAGAGGGAAAAGAGAGTCTAGTGCCCCCCTACAGTATTCTTGCGTGCATGGCTTGCATGTAGGGGAAAAGACAAGACATAACAAGACAAAAGGGAAGAAATGAAGAGGTTTGGGGGCTGCTGATGCGTGGGGTTTCTGGCGGGAAAAAGGGAAAGGAAAAAGAAAAGGAAGGGAAAAGAGAAAAAGAGGAAAAGAAGGGGCTGTCCGTGAGTAAGGGGAAAAATGGGGAGAAAAATAACGGCGATGGGTTTGACACGGAGTCGAGTCGCACGGACGATTTAACGCCGGGTTAGTCGGCTCGACGGTAATTGATCCCAAGAATCCAACTCGTGATTCAAAAAAAAAAAAAAAAATGATAATGATAACGTTAACGCAATTTCATTTTCCTAATCTCCGTTGATGAGCACCCTAATCCATTAGGGTAATTTAATCTTTTGGCCATGAAATTTCAGGATGCCACACTTATGAATCTCCATATGGGCATATCATGAATCGGCTATCTTCTTCACCTGTGTTTCCCTCATCAAATGTTGCACTGAAGAAGAAGGTGGAACGAAGGACATGGAACTGAAGGACCAATATGTTCTTGAGGGTCGGAGGAAGGGCCAATGTGTCCATATTATCCATCAGCATGTAGTGGTTGAGAGAAACATGAAATGGCAGGGGAAGAGGAAAGGGACGGGGGACGAGAACGAGGAAGGGGAAGGCGCTGCTCTTTTTGTGAAACTGCATCATGCATGTGACCTCCACGTTTATCTTGACAAGTAGGAAGGTTAGACAAATATCTTAAAAAACATGAACACATAATAACGTACATCATGAAGCTTACCATTTTGTATCAGAGAGCAAGAGATAAATTTGAGAAAATGAAACAAACTCTGTAGATAGGAAATCCGCTTCTTGAGTTCAGCACTGATTTCAACTCACGAGCCGAGTTCTTATGGTCTCATGGATTGATATCAGATGCAACCTACGAAAGTTTCAAGACAATCTCACAGTCTTGAAAATTAAAGGATGTGAAAAGAACATATTGTCTGCTGCACCCCTCCAATCCTATAGCATGATTCTGAGATTGAGGCATCCATTAAGTAGTACATGAATTCACATGGCGAAACTCAGAAATCACATTTGACCGATTCGAGGTAGAAAAAAGCCTATTCATCTTGGAAAAAAACAAATAGTTGTTAGGGAAGTTACAATTGATATTCCTAACCATTTAAGATAACCAGGCTTTCAAGGAATTAGAAGTTAATCATTAGAAGAACTGGATGTGAAAAAATTCTGTGAAAACTAGGTTCATGGCATATTCAATTATGTGACAGAAAACTTAGCATAGAAAATCTTAGCAGGAACTGCATAGCCATTACTAATAAAGGATATCATGCATCTACATTGATGGGGGCGTCCCATTAGATGGGGGAAGAAGTGAACGACTAAAGAAAAACAAGGATTGAACACTTCACGGGTGCGAGATTCGTCCAGACAAGTTTCAAGCAATCAACAACATTTACTTGGGCTGATTAACCTTACGGAAGAGAGTCGTGTGCAATATAGTCGATTTGGTGCTTGTCCAGGAACTTTGGTGTGATCACCCATGGAGCATCAGGAATGACTTCATCTACCCACCTGCATGAAAAAATGGAAAAAACTGAGAAACCGAACAATCCGAATAGCAGACCAAATCCGATTCGAAACCAAACAGTAGCAAACAAAACCGAAACCGAACAATCCGAAAAAAAAAGTGACAAAAATTCACATGAAAGCAAACTAGTTCAATAGAACAAACAAACAGAAGGATAGAGTCATGATGAGAAAAGAGAAATACCAAACGAACAGGATGAATTATGAAAGTGACGGAATTACGTGCAAAAACACAGGTTTCATATGCTTCTTAATTTACAATTGGCTGAGATCACTTCACATATTAAGGTTTATATCATCCATCATCAAGAGGCATCATCACCAGACCTTATTATCATTAACAAGCCAATCATATTCCTTGCCACCATCCTCTTAATATGGAATCTGTTAACTATAGCACATGTGATGCAGCCTGGTGTAGGCTACTCAAACGTTAGAATCGGGAGAGTGACTTGCACACGTGGAATAGGACGAACAGTAATTACAGTCCTGCGCAAGCTCGGGAAAATGGATGTAACTTTGTCGATACAGATCGGAATGACCTGATTCCAAAGCCAAATGAACAAAGACTTCTGGATTAACAATTTCTCTGTTTTGAGTTTTCTCAAATAAGCACTATAGGAGGGATGTAATTGGGGTGGAAGTGGATGGATGTAAAGAGACAGAACAGAGGACAAAATAAAACTTTGATGGTTGCTCTTCTAGGCCTCCAAGGAAGTGGATAGGGCACCGATTCTTCTAGATCGATGACTGCAACTCTTCAAGGATGCAGATTTGAAAACCTTCGACTCTTCAAGGACGGCGTGACAACTCTTCTAGGTTTTCAAGGGTATGAACTCTTCAAGGTTCAAGATAATTGCTTGATGCAAAATTTTCATTAATCAAATTAGGTCTGTCGAATACATAAAGTAGATGGACTTTTATAGCCAAAGAAAAACAAATGAAAAGACTCAAGCAAATGAAGAGACTAAAAAGAGCATTAAAGACCCTAGAAAGCATAAAACATTAAAGAACTTAGAAACTAGAAACTAGAAACTAGATAATTGCCCAATGTCTTCTTGATCATCCCATAGTATCTTTTAGGCTTCCAATGTATAGGGAAAGACAAGGACTTAATTGTGGCATGGACTCGCATGGATGAGACTCTTGGTCTTGAATTGCGTCCCTTCGGTATCTCAAGGCTAGTCGAGCATCTTGTCGAGCTCGAATGTGGGATGATCTCCTTGGTCGAGTGAGCTTGTCTTCGATGTGGGCGGCATTATCAATCTGGCCTGCATCAACATGTGATTTGAAAAATGTATGTTCTCCCTACAAAAGAAGAATCTTGTCACCTATATGATACTAATTCCATCCTACATAAAGATCATGTAGATAAACCAAAAATGACGATTGACCAGCTGTTCAGCTAGTCAGACACGCTTCTATCACCAAAAGGGAGAGAGGAAAACTGTCAACAAAGCCAGATATAAGGACTTGAAAAGAGAATAAAAGAGAACTCCATATTCAAATATACGAAAAACTCTGACCAAAAAATAATTCATGTAAACCTCCTCGAGGAAGGACTTGAAATTCATAGGATCTTACTTGAGTCGATGTCAATTCCCAAAATGCTCAGGCAGCAAAACTTTTTTGCTGAAGACAGAAAGATTATGTTATAACAAGTGCAAAAATTAGATCCATAACTCAGATCATACAATGTAGACAAATATGACCACTTGTCAACAGCATCAAGCAAAAAACCACGGGTGGTGGCAACAAGTGCACGCAAAATACTGAATTCCGCTTCCCCCCAAACTACCAGGCTATGTAGGACCAGTTAAAAGAAATAAACGAAGAAAGAGAGGAGAAATTATTATAATCTAAACTGCAGAAGAAGTCTCAAGATATTAGTGAGATAAATGATCAATGCATAAAAATACCAATTTGCTCATTTTTAGTCATATTCACAGTTCTTTTGTTAAAGTCACTTTACCAGTGGATTTTCCCACCGTCCAAAAGAAGAACATCTAAGCTTCTGAACGGAAAGACTGGGCAAGGAACCTTGCTCTATTGGTTGCTTTTAGATGCAATTTCTCCCCACCACAACCAAAACAAGTAATAAATCTTATAGTTTCGATATGATATCATCGAACACTTGCAAGTGTGTTGCAGTTGGTAAGCATTAGAAAGTTCTCCAAGAAAATAACATGTAATTTCTAAGACAAACCACAGTCTTCACAAAACAAGTATTGGAAGGATTGAAGGGGATATCAAATACTAAATGGAGTTATCTCCCTTCACAAATTACATAAAGATATTTTTGAGGGACTAGAGACCTAGTATCTGCTAACAAGAACAAGTCCAGACAGCACATGTGGCCCCAAGCAAACTCACTTAGCCTAAAGAATCATGGCTCGCACAAGGTTGCATGGCAAGTAGCATGCTCACCTAAAAGGGAAGGAGGATTAGGATTGCTTAATTTGAACTTATGGAACAAAGTATTGCTAGGTCGCATGCTGTGGAATCTTATCAATCTTCCATCCTCTTCCCTTTGGAATACTTGGGTTCACTACACCAAATGCGAGGCACCCCAGTTATGTAGCTCAACATCAAGGGCAGTGTGGCTTGGAGCTAGAGATGTCTCCATAAACCTGCGACCCGTTCTAACATCGATTATACCGAGCCCAAAATACTGTTGCCAAGATATATACGATGAACTTAGACATGTGAGACCAGCTGTGGAGTGGTATAACCTAATTTAGAGCAACGACATTAGCAAACACAATTTTATTGATTGGCTAGTTTGCAGAGATAGACTATCTACAGCAAGAATCGTCGCACAATGGATACCTTTAGTTGATATTCAATGTAACTTCTGCAGGGCTGGTATAGAAGAAAGAACACATCTATTCTTCTAGTGTGAATGGATAGACAACATATGGGGTAGTATCCTTGCACAACATGGGATCAAAGCCTTTTAAGAGGATGGAATGAAGAACTTCAATGGATGATTAGGGCAACAAAAGGCAAAGACTTGGCAGCAAGACTCCTCAAGTTATCGTTTCTAGTAACCATATATTGCATTTGGATAGAGCGCAACAACAGGCGATTTCAAAACAAATCAACTCGACTTTCATATTTTTTGGCTAAGGTTCATAAAAATGTCAGAGGTAGAGCTTCGCTCTACCAAAAATTAGACCTTCCCAGATAAATGTTGTATTAGCTACTATATGGAGACTTCCCTACGTCCATCTTTTTGAATTATTAGCACTTTTTATAATGCTAGGGGATGCCCCAAGTTGCTGCACTTCATCTGGTTTATAATACTTACATTCACACCAAAAAAAAAAAAAGAATCCACCATTCACTAGAACACTTGGAAACGGCTCTCGGTTGTACTCCGCCCCTATCGGCGACAAGTACAATGCAGATCCCAAAACCCACGAACAAAGCAAAGAAAAAAAAAAAAAAGAACAAAGCTGACCCCGAGAGGTTTCGAGAGTTTTCAGACAAAACCCACGAACAAACCAGCAATGTCAACTCTAAAATAGCAAAAGCGATGTCCTCACCCCATCGCTACCGCTATGAGGAAACAAGATCATAAAAAGCGAAGCATACCGCTCAAACCTAGTGCACGGACTATCGAAGCATACCGATTACGAAGATCGGCGAGAAGACAATCGGCGAATGGACTCCTTGGTCTCTTGGTTTGAGCCTATTCCTATCGCCCTTTTTATGGCAAATGGACTCCTCCTCCGCCTCCCTTTTTCCGGCGACAAGATGATCGGGCGAGAAGAGGATTGGCGAAAAAAGACGATCGGCTCAAACCAGCCTGATCGCGGGGGGACGGCGGAGGAAAATTTCGGCTCGGGCCCGTGGGTCGGCGGGGAGTTGCGGCCGGCGGAGGTTGTGGCGGCAGGTGGTCGATGGGGGAAGTCGTGAATTTCGGAGGTGGAGCGGCAAGGAGTAGAGGAGAGGGAGATGCGGCCGAGAGAGGGCGGCGAAAGTGGGCAAGATAGGGCTTTTTAATTTTTAGGGTAAAACCAACATTTATTTCAGATTCGATTCGATCCGAACTTATCCGAACAAACTGAAATAAACCGAATTGAAAAAAAAAAATTGGTTAATTTTGATTATCCGAAACGAAACCGAAACCGAACGAAATGCATGAAATTTTCGGTTTAGTTTGGTTCGATTAAATATCTTTGGTTCGGGTTTTTCGATTCGGTTCTAACACTCCTAATTCTAATTCTACCCCAAAACAAGATGATGTCATTTTGGAAATTAGCGATGGATTTTTTTGCGAAAGTTTAATTCCGTCGCTAAATCCGTCGCTCATTAGTGACGGAATTAGCAATGGATTGTAATAATTTCGTCGCTAAATCCGTCGCTAATTAGCGACGGATTTTAAAAAGTACTTCACGTGCCGTGAAAGTGAAATCCGTTACTAAATCCATCGTTAATTAGCGGCGTATTTTAATCCGTCGCTAATTGGATGGATTTCACTTAAAATAGTATTTGTGAAATCCATTGCTAAATCCGTCACTAATTAGCGACAAATTTATCGACGGATTAAAATTTAAAAGAGCATTTGTGAAATCCGTCACTAAATCCGTCGCTAATTAGCGACGGATTAAAATTTGTTGCTAATTAGTGACGGATTTAGCGACGGATGATCTGTCGCTAAATCCGTCGCTAATTAGCGACGAATTTTAATCCATCACTAATTAGGGACAGATTTAGCGATGATTTCACATAAAATAGTATTTGTTCAATCCGTCGCTAATTTAGCGACGGATTTAGTGACGGATTGAACTTAAAAATAGGGCTCCCAAAAACTCTTCCCAACCTTCCGCATCACGAACTAAATCTCTATTTTCGGGTCGCGAAAAAAAATATGTTGGGTCGGATGATGAATCGGACCGAGTGCATAAAATTCAAAACATATTTAACAAATAGTATTTTTCAGTTACATCCGTCGCTAATTAGTGACGGATTTCACAAATATTATTTTTAAGTTCATTTCGTCTTTGATTACATATGGATTTAGGGACGGCTTTTTAAAAATAGTAGCGAAAGATAATTTCATCGCTAAATCCGTCGCTAATTACCAACGAAATTAGCGACGAAAATAAAATAGTCGGGATCGTGCTTTGCGAAAGTTACTTTTGTCGCTATTTCAAGATATTAGCAACGAATTGGCATTCTTCACTATTCCCATGGCTAAATCCTTGGTTTTTTTCAGTGTAATTTATAGGCGAAATTATGTTTGTCACCAATTAGCGACGAAATTAGCGATGACCTTTTCAGATTAACAATTAAGTCAAATAAATAATAATAATAACAATAACAACAATAATTATGACAACAACAATAACACACATGTCGCAATAATAATAATAATAATTACACATAATTAATATAGTCTCAAAAATCATAATCTTCGTCTTCATCTTCACCTTCGCGTCTTCACCTTCGCCTTCATCTTCATCTTCATCTTCATCTTCTGTCTCAAAATTAGATTATGTAACACATTCTAGATTTGATTCGCAAATTTCAGTTGCATCCACATCTACTATTGCTCCACATGGATCTCGTAAAGTTAGAATGTTATATTCCTCAATTTCAATCGCATTACTGAGACTTCCTCTTGTTGATATGCTGTATTCTTATAGTGTTCCTCAATTTTTCTTCATGCTTTGGTTTTACATATAGCCCATCAATCAGCTTTGTCATGTTTCAAACTAGGATATGATGTATAATATACTTGAATTGCTTGTTGTGCTAAGACAAATGGCTCATATTTTATATATCTTTTCTTGTGATTTATTTCAATCAAATTAAATTTCGTATGCACCTTCATTCCTTTGACGAAATCGAACTACATGCACTTAAATAACATAACCCACATTAATAGTCTATGGTACTTTATCTCTATGATTTCATCCAACAAGCCATAAAAATCATCTTTTGAACTATTACCATTGAATAACCGAACACACATATCACTATTCATTATGGCTTTTCCCATTCCATATTCTTGAGTGTAAAAATTATACCCGTTTATAAAATATGCTAACCAACCAGATTCTTGATTTTGGACCCTATGACAGATGATATAGCAATCTTTGCTCTTTAACTTGTTCATAATTACTGTGAACCTAAGGTCACAGTAGCAAAGTCAATAATATATATTTTAATAAATTATGTATAAAATATTAATAACTTAGTTTTGATCCATAAGCAACTTACATATGTTTTGAACCATGCTATAAATTCTTTATTGCATAAACGATCAAACTCATTTAGTGGTAATTCATACATTGAAGTTTGAAAAATCCTACTAACAAATACCATTTATATATTAGCAAATGTTTGACACGCAATACATATATTTGCAAATGTACGATGATGGCTCTACTTCCGGATAGTTCATTAAAATATATGTATGGGCAGCCTGCAATTCTTCGCTTTGTTAAGTAACATAACGTACATGCACCGCTTGGTTGACCAAGATAATTGAAAATAGAGAATGATTTGCAATTGGGATCAATGGGGCCCTCATCATTTCTTCCCTGCTCTCTGCCTCTTGCAATTTGTACATGCGGCTCAAAATAGTATGATGCAAATGTGATCACTTCTTTCACAATATATGCATTACAAATTGAAGCTTCAACACATGTCTTATTCTTTAGTTTTTCTTTAAATAATATAAGAACCTAGTTGCAATAGAAAGAAGTTTATCAGAACATAATATACAATAAAGTAAATTAGAATTTATTAAAAAAAATTTACCTCTCAAATGAATACATCCATCGAAATTGGACGGGACCCGCAACTTTGGCCTCATAAGACAAGTGAACTAAGAGATCTCCATTGAATAAAAAAAATAATGGAGGAAATATCATTTCTAAGTTACAAAGAATAATTAGAATATCTCTCTCTAGTTTCTTTATGTGTAATGTTTTTAATCTTTGTTGAGTAAATATCATGAAGAAAATTATTTAACTCTGTAATAATGCCAATACAAAGTTTGGTAGAAGTTCCTTGAAAGCTATTGAATTAGTCTTTTCATAAATATGTGACAATCATGACTCTTCAAAACCTGTCAACTTGCATTCATTCAAATCAACACATCTCCCGAGGTTCAAGCATATCCATCAAGAAACCGCATGATTTCAACCATTGACAAACAACCCGTCTTTGCTCCTTGTTTAATGTATAAATTGCTTTTGGTTTTGGTCCCTGCTGCTTGCATCCACATCTAGTGTTGACCGATCACAAATATCTCTCGTATATTTTTTCTTGCATTCAAGTTGTCTTTTATTTTTTTCAAAGTGACATCATCACAGTATTTATGACAATATCTAAAACGTTCTTTTTTTTTGTGTGCATGACGTCAAGATTATGATGAATAAGATGGGCCTTTCAATATATTAGATTTCAAAATATACTGCATTTAGTCCACTTATGTGTACATCCGTACACAATAGTTGTGCCATGAGGGTTTTCAACAAGCAGTTGGAAAGTCCTGCACTTGCTTCCAATTTGATCACCGGTTAACCTCAATGGTGGAGGTGTTCTTTCAATCATATTCTTGATAAACTCTTTCTTTTTCCTTTTGAATGTATGATTTATTGGCAAAAATTATTTGTGATAGTTAAAATAGCTAGACTTTTTACCATGTTTTAATCTGAATGACTTTGATCTCTCCAAAAATATCGGACATCCTAAGATCCCAACTATACTCCATCCAGATAACATTCCATAAGCTGGAAAGTCATTTATCGTCCAAACAGCCTTCATTACAAATGTTTGATAGTAGAAACATTATACGTAAGGACACCTTCATCCCATAGCCGTTGTAACTCTTTAATTAATGGTTGCATATAAATATCTATCAACTTTTTGGAATTTTGCGGGCTAGTCACGATCAATGTCAAAAACATATGAAGTGTCTTCGTGCACATACCGGGTGAAAGATTGTACAGAGTTAAGAAAACTTGCCAACATGAATAACTTTATCCTGATTTTCCAAATGAGGCAAATCCATCAAGCACATAGACCTAACTCGATGTTTCGAGGCTCTATTGCAAACTCAAGGTATGTTATATTAAAATGTTTCCATGCCTTTGCATATGAAGATGACACATTAAACCATCTTCTGTTTCATGATTTGCATGCCAAATTAAGGGCGGATAAAATATTTGCTTGCATGGTCTACGCTTCTTATTATGATCCCGCCTCCTGTTAATCTTGTATCTAGATTGGCTATAGAATTTTCAAGATTCTACATTCTCACCAACTCTCCATTATAACATACAACCTCTACTACATATATCAATCCTTACAACTGAAAGATCTAAGTTATGCACTAGCTTCTTCATATCGTAAAAATCACTTGGCATGATGTTATCACGAGGCATTGTTTCCCGCATTATATTAACAAAAGAGTTGAAGCAATTCTCGGACATATAAAGGTTCATCGATAACTTGCAATATTCATGTCACTAATAACTTAGTGTGGTTGTCACAACCTGTTTATAAAGGTTCATTTGTTACTTTTAACACTTCCCTTAACTGATTAGATGGAAAAGTTCCATTACACACATTCTCATCGAAACATGTTACTCCTATCTCTTCCAATTGTGATGCATGACTAGTACCCACTTATTCAAGTATAAGAGTAAAACTAGTACTTGCATGATTCGATTATGAAACAAAATTCTGATCACCTGCATTAATTACCATCCTTTGGTATGTGTTCAATTGGTTATAATAGCTAGATTCTTCCCTAACTAAAAATTGGTCACTTCTTTGATATCCTTCATTAGATATAAATTGTTCACCATGGCAAATCCAACTATAGTAGTTCAGAGTAAACCCAAATCTATAAAGATTTTTTCTAGCTTTATCACACACATAAAATTCATCATTATTGCACTTTTTACATCGACACCTTAACTTATTTCCATCCATGAATTCAAATTTACTACTAGCAAAGTCCAAAAACAGTTTCAACCCAAAGTACGAAACTCGTCGGTCAATCCTCGACGTTTAGATAAGTTCTTATTATACATCCAAGCCCTGTCTCTTTGCATTGTGTCTATATAAAAATTAAAAAATCTCATAAAATATTAAAAAAATCATATCTAGTGTTTAATATTCTTAATTAAAACCATAAAATTCTAAAAATTAAAATTGTGTTTTTGACGAAATAATTACTTTGAAATTCAAAAAAATGAAAAAAATTACCATGTCAAAAAGACTTACTTGGATTGCAATGTGGTCAATTTGATGAGAATTGACTGAAATCTTTGTAGTATGATATGGTAAATTTGATGAGAATTGCAACGTTCATTTGGATTGTGAGACCTTCAAATGGACACGCACCTAAAAAAAAAAAATTCAAAAATTTATTTCTATTTTTTTTTTTTTTTTTTTTCCCTATATTCAATTGCCGAATGGCGATCGGTGTCGAGGCCGGGCGAGGCCCAGCTAAGGCTGGCCCTCGCCCGGTGGGCGAGGGCTAGGTTAAACAGACCTTGCCATAGCCGTTGACCTCACCGCCGCCCAGCGGATCCGGGGGACGGTGAGGTCCCCACCATGGCGAGGCTTGGGTGAGGTCGAGTGGTCTCGCCATGGCCTCGACCGCCCAGATCTGGGAGGCCAAAGGGCCATGGCATGGCCGCCGGTCGACCTCGCCTCGCCCATAGATTTAGGCGACGGGCGGGGTCGATCGACGGCCATGGCAAAGCCGATCGGCCTCCTCCGGTTGGGCGGTCGAGCGGCCTCACCATGGCTGCTCAACCTCACTTTTCGCCATGGGGGGGCGGCGGCCTCGCCATGGCCGGTCGACCGACCTCGCCCTCGCCCGAGGCCCTCGCCCGTCGCCGCCCCTGAAATTTGGCGGCGACAAGGTGGACCGGCGGCCATGGAGAGGCCACTCGGCCTCCCTCGGATCTGGGCGAGGTTGAGCGGCCTCGCCATGTCGCACGCCGCTGGACCTCGCCGGCCTCGATCTCTTGCCGGTCGCCCGGACCGGCAACGGTGAGGAAGAAGATAGGAAAAAAAATGAAAAAAAGTCAAAAAAAAATAAAAAATTTTGAAATTACCAACTAATAAATTACGAGGAAAATTTCAATCAAAGGGCCTCAAGTGGGGTCAAATTCTCAACAAAGGATCCAAAGTGAACATAGTGTCAAATAAGGGTTTGAAGTGTCTAATCGGGTTTCAAATAAGAACCGAAGTGCCCAAAAGTCTCAATTAAAAGGCTGGGTGGCGGCCCGGCAAAATGCTCTTGGCCGCGAGAATTTTCTTTGTACCCGGAACGATTAAATTTTAAATTTTTTTATTATTTTTCCTTTTCTGTTTTTCTTTTCCTTTTCCTTTTCTTTTTTTTTTTTCTCTTCCTCTCTTGGCCATAGCCATAGGCCTCAGTGAGGCCACCCTCGTCGGCGGGCAAGGGGCCGCCCTCGCTGACCGGGCGAGGTCGAGGCCTTGCTAGATCTGGTGAGGGCTCGGCCCGGGCCGCTAGGCAAGCTTTGACTCAACGGCAGCAGGCGAGGTCGATCCGCCTCGGGCACAAATGAGGTCGGCCCTGCCGTGGCCACTAGCGCAGGCTTGACCACCCCAGATCGCGAGGCTGGCCTCGGCCAGTAACAAGAAAAGCTGGCTTGCCCGACGTCGGCGAGGCTCGTTTCCCAGATCTCGGGCGAGGCTCGACATCGCCGGGCATTGGGCCAGGCCGACCGCTCAAGAAGAAAGAAGGCTGCCTCAGCCCGACGCCGGGCAGGGCTCGCCTAACCGGGCGCTTCAGCGAGGTCGGTCTCGCCTATTAACGCAAGGTCGAGCCCGCCGCATCGGTGAGGCCGGTCTTGCCCGGGATGTCGGTGAGGGCGGCCTCGCCGAGGCCGGCGACCTCACGCTCTAGCTATTTCATGGAGGAAGAGAAGAAAAAAAAAAGAAAAGGAAAAGAAAAAAAACATAGAGGAAAAAAAATAAAATAAAAAAAAAATTTACTGTTCCAAAGGTTGTAATAGTAATATTCCCGCCGTCGTCAAGGGCATTTTTTTTGGTCAAATACCTAGGCCCTTATTTGAGACTTTTTGGACACTTCGGGTCTTTATTTGAGACTGATTGGGTACTTCATGCCTTTATTTGACACTATGTTCACTTTGGGCCCTCTTTTAAGAATTTAACCCCACTTGGGGCCCTTAATTGAAATTTTCCGTGAGAATTACCGACCAATAGTTTTGTGATGAAATATCTTCATCACTAATTAGCCATGAAATTAGTCACGACACTTACCAAAAAAAAAACTTTATCGAGACCGATTTGCGTGCCCGTGGAGAGAAAGAGAAATCGGGGTGAGGGGTGGATAGATTACAATTAGCTTACGAAAAAAAGTACGTCGCTATTTTAGCAATGAATTTAGCGATGGATATCGTTTGTCGCTAATTAGCGACTTAAAATTTTTGTTACATCTCAAATTAGTGATGAATATATTTTTGTGGCAAATTCTGTTTGCAAATTAGCTACGAATTTAATTTTAGTTTGCAAATTTCCGCTAATTGGCGGCGAATATTATTTCAGTCACTAATTTGCAATAATTTTTTTTCATAGCAAATTCGTCGCTAATTAGTGACGAATTATTTTCCGCCGCCAATTAGCGACGAATTATTTTCCGTCGCCAATTTGCGACGAATTATTTTCCATCGCAAATTCCATCGCTAATTTGCGACGAATTTTTTTTTCCGTCGCAAATTAGCGACAAATATTTTTCATCGCCAAATTCCGCGCTAATTTGCGACAAATTTTTTTCCGTCGCAAATTAGTGACGAATGTTTTTTTCTGTTGCTAATTAGCGATGAATTTTTTTCCGTCGTTAATTTGTGACGAATTCTTTTTTTGTCGCAAATTAACGACGAACTTTTTTTTCATCGCAAATTCCGTCACTAATTAGAGACGAATTTTTTTTCGTCGCAAATTAGCGAAAAATTTTGATTATGTCGCAAATTAGCGATTTAACTTTTTTTTCGTCGCTAATTAGAGACAAATTTTTTTTAGTCGCAAATTAGCGACGAATTTTGATTTCATCGCAAATTCCGTCAGAAATTAGCGACAAAAAATTTTCGTTGCTAATTTTCCGTAGCTAAATCCTTGTTTTTTTTTTTTTTTGTAGTGGTATCTTAGTCTATACTATGGAGAATTGATGCAATGCATGCATTCACAAGTCCCCACAATTCTGTCTTTATTCATTCATAATAAGGTTAATGCAATTTTTCTTTCTTAAAAATAGTAGGTTGTAGGTCTCCAAAAGGTGATGGAGGCGCACAAAGATTTCCTCAGGTCGGACGGAGATTGGCCCTCAAGTGCAAAGGCAAAAGGGTGCTTGATTCTCGAGACTCAAATCAATCTTCTTTTTGACGATTGAATGAACCCCTAGAGTCCCATATTTAGTAATTCTCAAACTCTTTCCTCTGTATCTAGGATCGTCGAAATAGTCAAAAATACTATTTCTGCATAATTAATTGATCTGGTTAGGTCTCATGTTATTGTTTTTGCAATATATAATTCTCTGCTGGCGACTCTACCATGCATGTCCTTTTCATTCCATTGAAACTTTATGATATAGACGCTTATGACCTCGCCGTCCATGCCCTGTGAAATTAATAGGTCAATGAATTATTCACTATCCTACTATGATATTGTCTATAACACCTCCATCAGCATGAACTATTAATCTCATATACAATTACCCACAGCTCACGCCATGTTTCAAGTGGAGTCATCCAAGAAGATCTTGAAACCGAAATGATCTCGAATCTTTTTTTGATCAAATTGCACGATCCCGACATCGATTAGAAAAATGGGTTAACCCTAGCCTCCATTTGGTCACCAAAAGCTAGTCTACTTATGGAACTAAACCCTAACTAAAACAAAGAAGAATTAGCTGGTCCTTATACTAAAATAAACTCTTCAGTTAGGTGCGTA
Source organism: Syzygium grande (assembly GCA_024733475.1). Classification (NCBI taxonomy): domain Eukaryota; kingdom Viridiplantae; phylum Streptophyta; class Magnoliopsida; order Myrtales; family Myrtaceae; genus Syzygium; species Syzygium grande. The sequence goes on along the minus strand of JAMXDD010000008.1, from coordinate 34,490,385 downwards.
TTGCCTGGCTTAGAACCCTTTTGTTATTGTCACCAATCTAAGAGTACATCAGCCCAGAAGAGATGCCAGCTAAGGCAGATCTCCATAATGTATAAACTAAGTCAAATAATCAATTTGGTACATGCTGCAGTCATGAATATCATTATCTTTGTATTTATATATTAGAGCTAAGTAAAGCAGCGGCCACGAGTTGCACAAGTATAATTATAATATCTTATATCTTATTGTATAATAGTGAATAAATAATTCCTGGTGCAAGATATGCTCCGGGATTTTCTTCCCCAGACTATAATTTTGGAATTCGAAGATGCACTAATAATAAGTAATTATCTCTAAATCAAGTGTTGTAGAACTCATGTGCTCAAAGGCTAGCAAATACCCTTTTTGTTGATTTTTCTTTTGGGGGATCGAGAGGAGAAATTAATCGGGCCCATGTGCACGAGTTTTGAGCACAAAGAACAGTAGTAGGTTGAAACGTGTCGTCAGTCCCTAAATGCTTTAAAAAAATTACAGAAAAAATGACATTTTGTAGAATTTTTTATTCTATTACCTGAAAAGAGTGCTGCTCCATCTTGCATTTAATAAGCTATTTTTACTTTTCTAATTTCTTCACGAATAGTTAAAGAAAGCATTTGTCAACTCGACAAATGCTTGTGCTTTAAATTAGTTTTAATATCAACAAAAGTATTGTAACCATGCCTTCCTGATTTTTATATTATGTAAAATTTTATCATGATTTAATATTAACAAGAGTGGAAAGACTGCATTAGAATTTCACGCAAAAATTTAAAATTGAATTAATATCGTATAATTTGTTTAGGATCAATCGGATACTTTTCCAATCTAAATGTACTGTCTAAAATTGGAAATATGAGTGTAGGGACCACAATGAATTGAAGACCTAGTGTTTAGTAATAGATCACATTTATTATTAACGGTGATGGTCGGTGCCCTAATCCGTACGAGCAGCCCCAGTTGTCCAATTTTGGCAAATTTTAAAGTCACTTATGCCCTAATAATTTTCCGGGAAATTTTAATTAAGGACCCAAAGTGGAGTCAAATTCTCAAAAGAGAGCCCAAAGTGAACATAGTGCCAAATAAGGGCCTGAAGTGCCCAATCAATCTCAAATAAGGATCAAGAAATACCCAAAAGTCTCAAATAAGGGCACGAGTTGCTAGCCACCAAAATGTCCGTCGACCGGCAAGAATGTTACTATTCGGTACGGAACAGTAAAATTTTTATTATTTTTTTTATTTTTTCCTTTTTTGTTTTTGTTTTTTCTATTTTTTTCTTTTTTTCCTTTTTTTTCTTCTCTTCTCCAAAGTCGGTCATAACGAGGCTCGGCCCGCCACACAGTGATGGACCGGTCGTCCAAGCCCTCGCAAGAACTGGCGAGGGCCACCGCCCGCCATTGCAAAAGAGGGCTCGACGCCTTGACCGGCGAGGCGTCAAAGAACGGTAGCGCGGCTTCTGGCCTCAAAAAAGAGAATAGAAAAGGAGGAGAAAAAAAAAAAACAGAAAAAAAAGAAAAAACATAATAAAAAAATAAAAATTTTTTACCGCTCGGTGCCAAACAAGAACATTCTTCGCCGTCAAGCGGGCATATTTGGAGGGAAACAACTTAGTCCCTTATTTGAGACTTTTTGGGCACTTCGGATCCTTATTTGAAACTAATTGGGCACTTCAGGTCCTTATTTGGCACTATGTTCACTTTGGGCCCTCTTTTGAGAATTTGACCCCACTTGGGGTCTTTAATTGAAATTTTCCCTAATTTTCCAGATCCGGAAGATTTGATTTGTGATAATAGAAGATGACAATGTCCTCTTCCTTTTCGGGGCCACGATTAGAAGATGACAAGTTGATGTCATCGCTTTTAATTTAGTTGGAAATCACGTCGGACATCCCGTGTTCAAATAATCTCAGATCTCATTATTGCGAAGTATGTGAAAGATTGAGACTAAATACATTGCTCTTGATGTAATTATGATAGAGATTAAACTAATTAAATTATCGAAACATCAACATCAAGCAAATCGAGCATAATCCTGTCATTTCGGTCTAGTTAACTTAACGACATATAAAACTTATCATTATTATTTACACAATGACATTGAATTCATAACGCATCCATGCAAGTTTACTCAAACTTATTTCGGTTCATACTCATCATCACCCAACAGCCTTTTTTTTTTTATAGACAATAGCTTTTCACATTTGAGATGTTCATTCTCTAGGAATGTTTAAGCTAAGTTAACCAGCATTTTATCTCGTAAACTATATAATATTTTGAATTTCCCGTTGAAGAAAAAAGAGGCCGTATTCAATGTCCACATGCACAGATCTAGGACCATTTCCTTCTTTTGTGTTCTTCGATGTTAGAGGGCGAGCACAATCGCCGGTCGTTGACTTAGATCTGCCCACATTTTCCATGCATCCTTTTTCAACCAGCTGTCTCCTTCATAATATATTCCTTTTTCTCTAACTATATTTCTGTTAATTTCTCGCATTTTCTAATATATTACAAGACAGGAGAAAAAGCCCGTCATCCATGCGCTTCTGCCATAGCAAATTTCTTCGTGATGGGGGATAAACTATAAACTAAAGCAACCTGGATCTCGACTCGACATGGAGTCAATACATGGAGGAGATCCTTTTGTACATAACGAGGGATATTCTTGGAGATGTAGTATTGTTGATCAAGGGATATTTTTTCAGCTCTTATGAACCAAATTGGGTCATGATATTCAGAAGATTAGATGTATTTGACTCCACGTATCTCACGATGTAGAAAATGAGCGTGTCATGACCTTACCTCCATGGGTGGCACCACCTAGGGGTTCGGCTAATGGATTACTAAGCTTAAACCTAGCTCGGCTCTTTTAAGCTCATACTAATTCGGGACTTAGTTTAAGTTGTTAACATGTAAATCATTTTTATTTCGCAAATAATATTTTTTTGGTGGGTAGATTAAAATCCCAAGTAAAGTATTGGGATATTTACTTTACTCCTATGAATTAGAGATTATGAGTTCGGGGACTTAATTACGCTAGATTACTCTAACGTCCTTTCGGTACATTTTCTCTTTTATTAAAAAAAAATGTTTGGCAAGCAGCTTGGATTGATTTTAACCTATCCACTTACATATGGGGTGATCATGCAGGTACGTAACTATTAATGAAATACTCAATAATCAAAACAATGAATAAATTGGAAAGGGTAAGGAAGGAATTTACTTAGCTCATAGCAATGTAAGCATCTACAAGGTTAATTAGAAAATCACATTCTCAACGTAAACATGATTTCTAATTAACACACAATTTCACTCAAATCTTTTTTTAAGGTTTTTTTTTATTTAATGAAACTAAAATATATGCAATGCAAGCTTGTGACATATAAATGTCCTAATTCTAACAACAATTAAATATATTATTCTAGCATAGTACACAATTCCTAAGTACATGAACCTACACATGCAACTTCTAATATGACATGCAAATGATATTTTTTTGGATTTTTTTATTAAAATTCGAAATAAATAAATGTCTTAATTTAAACAAGTGATTAAGTCTAAGAGAAGAGTATAATATATTCTAAGATATTTTTGGCATTTTCTTTTATGGAAAAGAATCAAGCAAAGGATAAGCACTTATCACAAGATGAGATTCACCTAAATTCGCATGCGTAATCCATGAAAATCTCAAATCAAAGATTATGATAATCTAAAAAATAATCCATTGTCTTGCGGATTAAATTAGAAATTACCGCAAGGGAAAATACCGCCAAAAACTTTAAACTATGTCACTTGTGACAAATTTACCCTGAACTTTTTTTTTGATACGAAAAACTCCAAACTATAATACTTGTGATAAATTTATCCTAAATTTTTTTTTGTAACATGAAAAACTCCAAACTATGCCACTTGTGACATATTTACCCCACAATACTTTGATCCATGGGCATTTTCGTCTTTTTCCTTTTTCTGTTTTTTTTGCCTTTTCTTCTCTCTCTTCCCTTCGTTGGCCATGGCGGAGGGAAGCCGGCGAGAGCGACTCTTGCCCGACGCCGGCGAGGGTCACCCTTGCTGGATCCGGCGAAGGCAGCCCTCGCCAGCTTCCCTCCACCATGGCCAGCAGAGGGAAGAGAGAGAAGAAAAGGAAAAAAAATACAAAAAAAAGAAAAAGACGAAAATTTCCATGGGTCAAAGTATTGTGGGGTGAATGTGTCACAAGTGGCATAGTTTGGGATTTTTTTTTTGTAAGGTAAGTGGTATAACTTTTGAACGCACAAAGTACAAGAGTGAAGCCAAACACAAAAACCTCGTGACCGAGAAGACAAAAAGATGTCCCGATGTGCAAAGGATAGTTTGGGATTTTTCGTGTCATAAAAAAAATTCAGGTAAATTTGTCACAAGTAGCATAGTTTGAGGTTTTTGTGGTATTTTCCTCACCGCAATCTTTTAAGCACAACAATAACCCAAATATTAAGTCGAATTAATTAAAAGAAATGATCTGAAATCTTTACGGATCAAATTAGTAATTATATCGACTCAATCAAGTGGGACTAATTGGATAATGCCTAATGTCTCAATCAAATCAATTAGATAACAAAATCTATCCGAATTAAGCAATTAAATAATTTATATCAAATCGGATAAGATCATTACCTAATTTGGATACGCATAATCTTATCGGAATCGGACCAGATCACGGCTTGCAAATGAGGTTCAGAGGATGGCCGGCGGTGTAAGTGCTCGTCGATGGCCTGGCTCGTAGAGACTCGCAAATAGCGACTCAAATATCTGAACAGCCTGCGTAACAGAAAACCCAACGCCTTGGCTTTGTGAGTGTCCGACGAAGACTCGGCAGCAATTGAAGTGGTGCAAGACTCCTGGTGCAGGTCACGCCAGGGGAGTCACGGCTTGATGTGGCTGAACGCGGAGCTGCAAAGGATCGTTGCTCGCTGGAAGTTCTCCTGGAACCAAGTTACCGAGTTCGTGATTGGAGCTTGTCGAGCGTGACTAAGACTCGCTGTAAAACGTGGTGTCTCGGTAGAGCTACGAGCGGAGCGAGGAAGGAGGGACAGAATGTGGCAAAGCACGACAAAGTGGTAGCAGTGCAGGAGCTAATACGATCGTGGCAACGATGGAGCACTGTCAGAACCGTTGCTATGCAAGCAAATAGAGAGAATTTTTGCTTTTTCCTCCTCCTTAGCTCTTTCTCTGTTCGGTGGAGACCCCTCTTGGCATCTTCTGCAATGTGTTGAACGCGCCTTGTGTCCCACCTGTAGGGAAAAGCCAAAACTCCTCTCTCTTGGGTCTGTTGTGATGATGAGGTCCTCGTGAGTAATGGATATTGCGGAAAGAGAGCTCCCTCACGAACGTTCGCTCCTTTTTCTGTCAATGGTCGCGTATCAATTTTTGTGGCTGTGTATTCAATATTATGCGTGGCCTCCCTTCTGCATGTAAAAGTCCACAGAATTTGTACTTCTTCACTCACCGACTCCTTGCTGGACGAGTGTATATTTTGCTTCCTTTTTTTCTTTCCATCAAATATTCTCTCCAAGACAAATCAATCTCCAAGCTTGGCAAACACCCCAATGAATTTTGGCCATGATAATTAATGGGCTAGGTCAAATTTTCATCGACTTAACTCAATTAAGCTCAGAACCATATACTACCGGTCCAACTATTTAACTACTAATGCAAATGCGATTTAACTAATATTTTTTTTAGGGGGCCGGGTCGATCCCTAATTTTCTATGCAATATATGACTAACTAGGTCGCCAAAATTTTGGTGTCAACAAAGCGCCTAGAGAAAATAGTTGAGAATTATTAAAATGGAGGGAGAAGCAGGATAGCAATAATAAGGAAGAGTGGGAGAAACCAAACGTAGATATCTTTGTTGGGTGACCAGCAAACCTACTTTCTTGATCAAATCTACATTAGAAAAGTTAATGTTATCACCTGAAATTCTAATCAAATACTAGCATATCGTGAATATAACAAAGCTGAAGTAAAGTGTAATCTGAATGTAGATATTCTGCATCGATATGGGAAAGTCGAGAGGCTCGAACATCAGTGACCCTGCAATATTTAGAAGGTATTTGATCTATTAAGGTAGCTGGAGTGGTTAGTAGTAGTAATAATAATAATAACAATGGTGATAATAGGAAGCAGAAGATGTTCTAAAATGCAATGTTGTCAAGTGTGAAAACTATATTGGATGGTCGATTACTTTGTGTCAAAAACAATAATTTTAAATTCCAACTGTCCCAGATGGATATAGCTCGCTTAGCGTCTTACATACATAGTTATGAGATCCGTATGGTGAACCGCACTTGCATTCAAATCTCTCGCCCAACCACCACGACTAGTATATATGTGCTGGTCAAAAACCCACGTGCCATATATATTTATTTCACCAAGGATATAAATATATTATTGAAAGAAGGAATACATACTGCTGATTAAGGAAACGATAGGTACTATGTGGAGGACAACATTTTCCGCTTGACGAGAAGGACCTTCATTGAGGTTTTTCTTCCACTTTCGAAACGCTGGATCTGATTAAGCGTGTGATAATGTAGCAGGTCACAAGAATACTAGACAAATAGAAGTACCCTTGCACACGAATTTGAAAGCACAAGAATTATATGACAGATTGAGTATCTTGGGAAATGTTGCGACACCTCAATCTCACAATATATGGATTGAGGAAGAGAGCCTATGACTAGCCATTTAAGTAAAGACCCTAAACGAATTCTTATATTTGACTACCAAAGGAATTTGGCGCATGTCAATCGAGATCATTACCAAGGATCCTACATAGCAGCAGAAAAGACATGGATCAAGTAACGAAAATGATCAAGGGTCTGATTATGACAGGGTGAAATCAGTCAGACTTTGACGCGGATGTACAATTCCCTCTTGTAGATCATAATTACAGCCCCTGTCACTGTGTCTTATTAGAATGGAGTTGCGATTAATGCACTTTTGTGGCACATATCATTGCTCATTAATTAAGTGCGACATGGGCAAAATGCTAGACCATGAGGTCATCTCTTAGAATTTGATAGAACTGTCCAACATAAAGGACTACAATATGGTGGTCACTTCTCGAATGAGATATAGCTTGGGAGTCGATAGAACTTGTTAAGTAAAGCTCGGACCCTTGAATGACTATTGACTAGAGTATGTACTCTTTTTGGAGGATTTAGCTTCAAGTAAATTGATTCCATTGAGTCATATGTCGTTGTAGACTCGTTCATATCTTCCATTTTGTCAAAATTATAGAACAAACATCTATTGTTCCCCATTTATCTCTATCAAGTTATTTCGTTCTCACAATGTTATCGTAACATCAACCGGACAATCTCTCCCTTAGACTTGGATCTTTATTTCGTTAGGAAAGAGTTGTTTAGCAGTTTTGGTAGAGGTTCAACTTTGAATATGCGCTCCTCCTTTCCTTATTATTCTTTGGAATTGACCTCTCGGGTCGACCATAATTTCCTCTTTGCAAAAGAACAAAAAGTATTAAAAGAAAAGTCTTGCAAGTGTAAGTTCATATCTTGACAACGTGACTGGCTTGATATAATAGTCCTAAGTTTTCCACTTACCACTATGATTACATTACACCATAATGATGATTTATGGCCTCATTCTAAACTTTGCAAGCCCCTTTTTTCGAAACGTATAGAGAGGGAACACCAAAACCCTAACAAGGACAGAAATACAGATATAAGTCGAATCGCAAAGGAATGAATAGATAGATTAGAGAAATTAGACCCTCCATAGTGCCAAAATTGACCAAGAAAAAAAGAGAGACGTATTATGGAAATCTGACATGATGACTTATGTACTTGGTACTTTAGTTATTCTAGCAAAAAGGACAATGATTAAATATATCGGTCTCCTTTCCCTGCCGGGTTGTCTTTTTTCCTCAGCCCAACCAACTTTCAAGTTTTCTAGACGAGACCTTGCGCGGGGAAAGTTAGTTTGCGGAAACCCTAGAAAAGCGCTATGAAAGTTAGATGCGTGTCGTGATTATTTTTATGATTTCCCAACTAAAAAAAACAGCATAAGACAACATAATCATGGCGCATCAACAGTGCTTAAGCAATACTAGTATCGAAGCACTTAGAAGCATTAATCAGTCCACGTCGGAAGCCCGGGGGACACTTGTCCGGTCAAAATGGGCCGTGGCTATCATCACGTGATGTTTGGGAGGGGGGACGTGGGGCATATCATGATGTTGAAATTTTGATAGAGAGTGGCCAAGATCAAAAATAATTTGGGTTTTCAAGAGGAGCGTCTTAGGGCTAAGCTGGTTATGGACTCAGCATGCAAGTGCACGTCAAGCACCAGTGCAAGTTATCGTTTGTTATTTAATCTTTTTGAAAGTGAAGAGAAAGAGAAGATAGATTTGTATATTGTTGTGATAGTATGTTGTCAGATCTGAATGGGGCTCTTACCCAGATTTGTTTTCCTTTTTAAATTTATACCAAAATTATCAAGTTGAGACGAGAGAGAGAGAGAGAGAGAGAGAGAGAGAGAGAGAGAGGCATCTATAAAGAACCCAGTTGGATCTTCCCATGTAAGTTGGAAAAAATGGTTTCCTTTCCGTAGAAAAGTTGCCACAAAACAAAGACACGAGCTTTCACAAACTCTCACAAAAACACAAGAGAGAGAGAGAGAGAGAGAGAGAGAGAGAGAGAGAGAGAGAGAGAGTTGTAGCGATGGGAAGGAGTCCATGCTGCTCAAAAGAGGAAGGGTTGAACAGAGGGGCTTGGACTGTTCATGAAGACAAGATACTCACAGACTACATCGGACTTCACGGAGAGGGGAAGTGGAGGAGCATTCCCAAAAAAGCAGGTAAGTCTTAATATGAGTCCTGATCTTCAGTTAAGTGTGCTATATGTTTGGCTTTTCTTTATCTCTGTAGAGTTTATGATGAAGTGGAGAAGCAGTGTTTATGGTGCTGTTGAATGATAGTGATGCGTGATTGATTGATCTTTGTTTGGGTCATCATCTTCTGTGCAGGTCTCAAGAGATGTGGGAAAAGTTGCAGGCTGAGGTGGTTGAATTACCTGAGGCCTGACATCAAGAGAGGAAACATCACCGGCGATGAAGAAGACCTCATCATTAGGCTTCACAAACTCTTGGGCAACAGGTATTCTATTCAGTCTCTTCATATTTGCCCTGCTCACTAAGTAATTTATTGGGAAGAGAAACTAAAAATTTTTTTTTTTTATTGGTAGCAATTTGCAATCAGATACTTTATTGAAATTCGTTTCATTGGGAAGCGATTTGTAAAGCATTGTCTTGTTGTTTATACAAAATAAAGCCCATCGCCTTTCTGTCTTAATCGTTCAATTCTTTCGGCAAATGGATGTTAAAATATAGTAATTTGTCACATACGTAGATCAATTTGCACCAGAGATTTCCAGGTTCAAGTTGCCTTATCTTTTTGGCTGATGCCTTGGCGCTTAATAGATTAAGTGCTTGTTGTTTGCATATGTTCATGCATGCACGTGCATGACATCACATTATTCTCATGTATAGGACTAATTAAAGACCGCTTTTGCTTGAAAATGAATAATTAATGACCAAAAGTTTAATTATCTGTGTAGATGGTCTCTCATTGCGGGAAGACTTCCAGGGCGAACAGACAATGAAATAAAAAACTACTGGAACTCCAATTTAGCCAAGAGGGAACAAGAAGGGAAGAAGCCAAGCCCCTCCACAACTGAGATAGACCCGATAGCCACCTCCACAACAATGCGGGACGAGGCTCAGAAACTGGTGCTAGTCGGAGACTTCACACTCCACCATGGCGAACCGCCGGCGGAAAATGGCGAGACGGCAAAGACCGGGCAATCGTCAGAATACAAATTGAACGACGTCTCATTGCCGGCTTCCATGTGTAGGGAAGAGCCCAACTTGGAGCAGCTCATGGTGGACTGCACTGTCGGGGAGTTGGACCTCGTGGAGACTCTTGATGGTTCTGACTTTAGGCTCGATGAGTTTGAAAATACTTCTCAAGTGATAAACACAGCTAATAGTGAGGGAATGAGCAAGGACAACGATGTTGGAGGTGCTTCTCCTGGACAGGCACATAATTGGTGGAGTGAAGGATTGGTGATGGATAATTGGGTCTCCGAACTCGCCGATATGAGCTCGGGTTTGGGACCTTTCGCTTCGATCCTACACGGCACTGAAGATTGGATCCTATAGATTAAACGCTGCTTTTTGTGAGAATAATTGTTTAAGTTTCTGCAAAGGGAGTCTCTCAAAGTGTGCATCGATTCAATGTAGTATATGTAGCATTAATCGTTGAAATAATCTTGAGCTGTTGTCTAGTGTGGAGTGATTGCTTAGGTCATGTGGACGGTGATCTTCTTGACTATGTCCACATGTAAGATTTGCTATATTCAGCATGCATCTGTAAACAATGTACTTGTAACTGTGCTTTAGTGATGATTATGACTTAACTAAAAAAAAGAAACGCTGTAGAATCAAAGTACTTCACGCGGATTTGAGAAAACGACACAAATGGTCCATGAACTTTAATTTATTATGCAATGTGATTCATGAACTTTAACTCAATATATAATGTAGTCTCCGAACTTTAAATTTATTCAATGTGATCTCTGAATTTTTTATATATGTTTAAATTAGTATCTGGATTATATGAAAATGTTCAATGTTATTCCTATACATTACATATTAGGTTAAAGTTCATGACCTATATTAA